>QANY01010514.1:22991-174329 GCA_003255025.1 Datisca glomerata | reverse complement strand
GGGGGGGGTTCTTACATCTTTTTAAGTGGATATCTGTTAGCATCCCCATTGGCAGGTCAGGGGAGTCATATCCCATCTCCATAAGAGCATATCTGAACCCAAAAGTAAAGTCTCAAGCATCGTTACCAGAAAGCACTAATGTGCTATAGATTTTTTTATTTGAATTTGTAATTCGATCACACGATCTGAAGCATAGATCACTAGCAGGTTCGGGACAGTGGTTTCGAAGACCCGCATGATCATCAATAAATATAACAACGAAACAATTAGGAAGGAAGGAGGAGTTCTACTTGTAAATCTCCTGACTGCACAAGACCTTCATGAAATTGGCAACATTAGGCTCAAGGCTACAGTGTGTGACAGCAATCCCAAGCTGCCTCAAACCAAGCCCTCCATGTCTAACATCAACCCCATCATCCTAAAACCATCATCACCAAACAACCCTTTCGAGAATTAGCAAAACTCCTCGCAAGAGAAAGCTAACAAGGAAGAGATTCTGTCCATACCATGTCAATAGGATAGAAAGACAACCGCTTTTTCTCAAATTTCTTCTCCCTTTCCCATGGCTCAAATTCATTTCCAGTAATCTCCTCAAACAGCCTCACAAATTCTTTTATAGCATCACTCTCACTTTCCCACTCCTCTAGCGTTTCCTCTGCACTAGGATCATCACCCACTTTTCCTTTCTTGTAGAACAGATTCAATGGCTTCTCTGGCAACCTTATTAGCTGCATTATACAATACCTGTAAAATGACATGCTAAAATGATGAGAAAGAACCCCCGAAGAGTATAACTTCAGAAAAAAAGTTAACGGATCTTTCTGTATTACTCATTGAGTCCTCTTCCTTGGTCACAGACAGAAAATGCACAGTTGTACAGAATCCCATCTTTCTCCAATATCTCACCACCTTGTTCATGCAACTTAGTTTCCTTGTAAACCCCTCTTTTTCCATACAGCCTGAGCTGCAATTGCAAATAAATGTGGATTAGTTCCATGAACATCCTAGAATATTTTAGAGAAGTGTACTTCTCTAGTGAATAAGCGTACCTCTGCTAAGAGTGACTCAAGCGCTTCTTCACTAGGATCTTGTTTATCCCATGGAATTCCTTGGCCTTCTACAGAAAGGTCAGAGAGAATATCATAAGATTCCAATGGTTGTGCTTCTCCTTTCTCAATGCTGTCAAGTAGCCAAGCTTCTCGTACTACCCTTATGCCTTTTTCCCTGCATAACCATGCTTGTGTCATTGAATTTATCTACGCACGCTCACTCTGGCAACCGTACTGTGTGTTACACGGTGTGTTATGATGAAGAAGCGTAGAAGTGAGAAACATATAGCCTATTTTCACTCACATTGCTTCTGCAACCTTGGATGAACCACCACGCTCTCGCTCAGCCGGAGATGCTACCAAACAATTGGCCCCTGCACAGATTTGATTTGATTAGAACAGTTGTACTAACAAATTAAAATTGGAACTGGCTTATTTCACAGAATTAGAAGCCTTTTGCACAATTGAGACGCAATTCTCTTTCGATCTCCATAAAACTACTCAGAATCAATTGGCAAAAGGTCAACGACTGAGTTGAGATACTTGCCTATAACAGAGTTATTGACCATCCCTCCATACTTTTCAAACTCTTTTCTCCAACTTAGCTGCATAAAAAAAATCATTTCAAGCATGGTCCGTACACACATCTAAAACTCAGTACATCACATTACAAATCATTTCATACATGTGTTCGGGAAAGACGACCCGAAAGTGAGATCATCATCCCAGTAAAAGGTTTATCAGCTTGGCCTAAGTTTCTCTGTCCACGGCGACTAGGATTCTGGTATTTCTTTATCAACTGAAAGAAAAAAGAAAAGAAAAACGGGAAAATGGTATCAAAAGATTCCATCTTTGGGATGGGAATGGGAGTAGGATGGATGGGATTTGAGAGATTACATCAGAAACAGGTGAATTGAGGACAGAATCTGGTAATTTGATTGGCTCATTCTTCCTTTGTGGGTCCTTCGTTTTAAAGGTACAAGAAGACCACTCGCTGTCAAAACCAGTGCAGGAGTAACGTTTTCCATCGAAAACCAAATTGCCATTGCAAACTGGGCATTTCTCTAATGCACCATAGAACATCATGTCTTGCCTGCTCATATAAACAAGTAATCAACTCATCTCTTAAATGAACGAATGCTTAAGAAAAAGAGAACAAGAAATGAAGATCCTAGAAACAATAACAAAATGGGAGTGGGTGTAACGTATGAGTGAATAAAACTTGGCTCCTAACCACTGAAAATGGAGGAGAATTTATGAAGCTTGGTGAACTAACCATTTTGAGGCAATAATATAATCAGGGCCAGAGGAGTCTTGGTCATTAGCTTCGAGCACTTGTTTCATTTGATCAATGGAAAGGTTTTCTCTAGTAGCTTTACAGAATTCTTCAAACTCAGCATCTAAATTATCAGTAGATTTGGCATTGGCTCTCCCATTTTCATCCTGATTATCAGACTTAGGCTTCTTGGGAGATTGCTGTGCTTCTTGTGCTTTGTTCTCTGCCTTTTGCTTCCTTGTCATCATTTTGTCTTCCTCACCAGATCCTGCATGTCCATGTGCATGCGACCTCGTCTCACGTACCTTCATTATTTTCAAGACCACCACCTTTAATTAAAAATTTCCACAGACCTTTTTTTCAAAAGTATAAATTCTACGAGATAGATATATTGTCGAGATTTTTTATGTCAATTTCCCGCAAAAATTGATATATTCTTTAGACAAATGTCCGAATATGAGAATGTCATATAATCTCCCCGAGTTCCTTAAAAAAATGGACTCTATTTCTAATAGTATTCTATTAAAATTTGATAGAAAATTTAGTAATAGTTGAGATGAATAATGGGTGCCTAATAGAAACTAAATAGTTACGTGCCCAAAAGAATTGTACTAAAACTTTACAACTTCAACTTTTTATTAATTAATGTGTACTAAACTAAATGTTGTTGTCTATAAAACAATCCCAAGAAGATAATCACACCAAATCCACTTGAGAAAGACACTAAATCGTTGGGGGGATAAGTTGAATTAACCAAATTTGTAGGAACACTGGAAATCACATCAAATGGTAAAAGTGAATTGAAAGGAAGATTGCACCAAAAGATATAAGAAGAAAAAACAAATTAAAAGGAAGAAAGCAAACCTTCATCTTTCAACCCTTTTGATTCTCTTCACAAAAAACACAGGAAAATAAAACCTAGTAATACCCAAAGGTTTTAGTAGAACAACGTTGTTGGAATTCAAAAGCTAAGGCATTGTCATTTAACTACATCACCAATCTCATAGCAAAGAGACAGCCTCTCCACTTGACACGTCGACACTTTTTCTTGTCTTCTCTGTCACCCATTTAACTTACCATGTGTTCAAAGGCAAGGATTCACCTGCCACGTGTCCAAATGGGTATATCCCAAGGTCTAATATTGACAGCTGGAATCACAACCGTTAGTCTTGACTCAAATTCTTCTCGTTTTCGCATTTTGACTTATTATAACACAGTGGGAAATAATATTAGCTGTGTGACAGCACATCATAATCCAATGGGATGTAGAACTATAAGACAGATCTGTTTGGTAACCTGGAAAACAACCTTAATTTCACTTGGGACCGAAAAGATTGAGGGAGTAGTATAAGAAGATGGATAAAGCAGTGGAGGATAATTGCTACAAAACAAAGATATGTGTAGGACAGGTTTCGGTGTGAGATGTCCGTAGTACATGTAGAGAGGATGAGTGGTAGTTTTGAGTTTTGTGCTTATAGGATAATTATTGGGGCAGAGAGCCAGTGGCAGATGATAGGATTTTTCATAAATCATTTTGTTACAAGTAATTAGAAAATCTCTTTTTTTTTTCTTTCTTATAAAATCACTACATAAAAATGTTTTGATTTTTTCTATGTTAAATGTCTTTGGCAAAGGGGAATCAACTTCTTTTTTGTGTGAAAAGACTTCAAATTAAAAGATTTTGTGAAATCATGAGACTTAATTTTACGCAATAGAAGAGCCAGAGGTGCTGGAGTTTTGGGAATGATGATGGCTTCTGTAGGACTATCTTGAGTAACAAGCCACGTTGGCTGAGGAACCATGTATCTCAATGGTATCAGCAGTGTTAAGTTGCTCAATTCTCATTTCGTGGCTCTAAGCAACATAAACTAGGCCTCCTCACCATATTAAAGTGACGTGACAAAAGGTGTTGATCTGTTATTCGTTAGCTAATGTACTCAGGATTACATAGGTAGGCAGATTAAAGTGACATGAGCTGTTTTTTTATTTGTGAGAGTTTTAGTGGTGGATACATGAGGGTTTTCTATAAACTCACCAGGCATGAAAATGAGGCCAAGAAGGTAAGGCTCGAGGCCACAGGCTCTTACAACAGACAATATTTGTGATTTCTAGAACACATGGTTGTTACGATCTTAACTGATGCAGGCTGAGGGTCGGTTCTGATATGAACTTAAATTTCAGATCTAAACTGTATCCAACGAATATTATAATTATGAATGTAGAAATTATGAACCTTAGAAATGATGAACACTTTAGTGTTCTGATCTTAAAGAAAAATGATGAACTTCTTGTTATGATTTCTTATTAAGAATTCTGATTCTTTACAATGAGTAAGTGATGTATATATACATATAATTTCTAACGGTTGCCTATGATCTCTCCAACGGATGCCTACTGATCGTTTTTTCCAGAAGTGGTTAGACACCCACTGTGTTTGGTGAAAGTTACTGTTCTGCTTTCCCTTTTCTTGCCTGTGATGAAAATTTTCCTTCTGAGACAATACTTTCTGTTTCTCTTTCTTCAACACTCCCCCTCAAGTTGGGTTCGTATAGGTTGATCGAGCCCAACTTGTTAAGTATTCTTTGGAGGCTATTTTTGTCGAGGGCTTTGGTGAAGATGTCGGCCAGCTGGTCTTCACTACGTACAAAAGGAATGAAGATTTCTCCCGATTGTACCTTCTCTCTTATGAAGTGACAGTCCACTTCAATGTGTTTGGTTCTCTCGTGGAAAACGGGGTTCATTGCAATATGACGTGCTGCTTGGTTGTCACAGTGCATCTCTATCATTTTTTTTATCTCAACCTTCATATCTTGAAGGAGATGTCTAATCCATGTGAGTTTACTAGCAGTGGAGGCCATTGCTCTGTATTCTGCCTCTGCACTTGACCTTGCTACAACTGTTTGTTTCTTGCTCTTCCAGGTTACTAGATTTCCACCTACAAAGACACAGAAACCAGTTATAGATTTTCTATCATAACTACCTGCCCAGTCTGCATCAGTGTATCCAACTACGGAGTTTGCCCCGGTTCTCTTCATCCATATCCCTTGACCGGGTGTTCCTTTAAGGTATCTGAGTATCCTTTCTGCGGCTGCTTGGTGATTCGTGCAGGGTGTGTGCATGAATTGACTGATAACGCTAACTGTAAAAGTGATATCTGATCTTGTAACCATTAGATAAATTAGTTTTCCTACTAGTCTTTAATATTGGCCTATATCAATTAATGGTTTGCTATCATTAAGTCCTATTTTCATGTTGGTTTCCATTGGCGTGCTAGCAGGTTTTGCTCCTATCATGCCAGTTTTTTTTAACAAGTCTAAGATATATTTTCTTTGAGATAGAAACAGTCCCTTTTCGAGTGAGCTATTTCTATCCCTAGGAAGTATTTCAGTTTTCCTAGATCTTTAATATCAAACTCCCCTTTTAGAAATTGTTGAACACTCCATATTTCATCGTGGTTATTTCTGGAGATGATGATGTCATCTACGTAAATTAAAATGATGGTGGCGGAGTTGTTCGTGTGTTTGACGAACATAGATGAGTCAGCAGAGCTTTTGACAAAGTTAATTTTTAAAAGAGACAAGCTTAATTTTCCATACCATGCCCTTGGTGACTGTTTCAGGCCGTAGATAGCCTTTTTTAATTTATATACCAGAGATGGGTGCATTGCTTTCTCGTGTCCTGGAGGTAGGGACATATATACTTCTTCTTCCAGATTTCCTTGGAGGAACGCTTTTTTTACATCCATTTGATATAGTTCCCCGCTGAGGTTGGTGGCAACGGATAGTAACACTCGGATCGTGTTCATTTTTGTCACTGGAGTGAACTTCTCCTGGTAATCCACTCCATATGTCTAAGTAAAGCCCTTGGCAACTAGTTGGGCTTTATATCTTTCGATGGTGCCGTTGCTGTTGTATTTGGTCTTGTAGACCCATTTACATACTACAGGTTTCTTCGCGTTGGGTAGTGGGATTATGTCCCTAGTTTCATTCTTTTCCAAGGCTAGAAGTTCTTCATTCATCGCCTTTCTCCATTTGGGGTCGAGTTGGGCTTCTTGATAGGTCTTTGGCTCAACTGTTTCATCAATTTTTCCCAAGTATGCCCTGTGGATGTTAGAGATTTTATCATAAGATAGGAAATTTTGTATAGGGTATAGAACCTGATGGGACACGTAGTCTTTTAATCTTGTTGGGGGTTGAGTTTGCCTTATTGACCTTCTTACGATTACTGCTTCATCAGTGACAGCTGCCTCATCAGTTACTCCCTCTGAGGTAGTTGTCTCAGGCGCGGCTGATGCGGTATCCTGTTCCTGTCTTATGATATCAGAGGAAATAATACTGTTAGGTAGCAGAAACGTTTGGTGGTGGTTATGGTTATCGGGGTCCTTTGGGTAATAGGATTCTAGTTCTAAAAATTGCACATCTCGCGAGATGTAGAGTTTATGGTTTATTGGGTCGTAGCACTTATACCCTTTTTTCTCAGCGGAATACCCCAAAAATAGGGTTTTGACTGAGGTTTTGTCCAATTTATCAAGTCTTGGAATGTGTACGAAGCATGTACATCCGAATACTCGTATATGATCTAGGTTAATTTTCCTACCCTTGAAAATTTCTAGAGGGCTTTTCAGATGCAATTTTACACTGGGTAACCGATTGATGAGGTAGGTTGCTGTGAGTATAGCATCAGACCAGTATCTTTTGGGTACGTTGTTTTGGAGGAGGAGAGACCTAGTCATTTCAAGAAGGCGTCAGTTTTTGCGTTCTAAGACACCATTTTGTTTTGGGGTGTGGATGCAGGTGGTTTGATGTCGTATACCCTTTTGTTTAAAAAACTCAAAAAAGGTGTTGTTAGTATACTCGATTCCATTGTCAGACCTAAAGATTTTTATGGTTGTTTCAAATTGAGTTTCAACTAAATTATTGAACTCTTGAAAACGACTGAAGACTTCATTTTTTTATTTCAAAAGGTATAACCATGTGGTGCGAGAGAAATCATCAATAAATGTAACAAAATATTTGAATTTATTATATGAATCAACTGGAGCGGGTCCCCAAACATCAGAATGAATTAATTCAAAACATCGTGTTGTCGTACTACTAGATAGTGGAAAGGGCAACCTGGTTTGTTTTGAAAGTTTGCAGACTGAGCAATTGCTAGAGTCTGAATTACAACCGAGTAATTTGTTTAGGATTTTGTCGGAGGGATGACCGAATCTCCAGTGTAATATATTATCCTTTTGTACTGTATTGGAGGTGGAAAGGCATGTTTTGTTGGTATCTTCTAAGTAGTACAGACCGTTTCTAAATTTCCCTTCACCAATCTTCCTCCCGGTGACTCGATCCTGAAAAATTACTTTGTCAGGCGAAAAAGCAACATTGCAGTTTAAGTCTTTGGTTATTTTACTGACGGATAGGAGATTGGAGTAAAAATTGGGTAGGAAAAGTACGTTGTTAATGGTTTTTGTGAACAGTGTGGTGGACCCTATGCCAAAAATTGGAACTTTATTTCCATTGGCTACCGTCACGTGTTGTGGTCTTTCTAATTTAGTGAGACTGTGTAGGTTTTTTTGTGTTATGAGTCATGTGGTATGAGGCACCAGAGTCTATTATCCAGTGTTCTAAGTTATGACAAAAATTTGCAGACTTAGAAAAATAATTGACAGTATTGCAGATAGATGGACCTGAGGTATCGCGTAAAAAATCTCCGAATTGTTTGAGCAGTGTAGCCATCTGCGCGTCGTTATATGTGTGTAGATCTGCTCTAGCGGATCCGGATCTGTCCATTTCCTCCATTCGATCGGGTCGGTACCAATTACCCAAACCAGGTCCGTCTGTCATGTGGGCTCTGCAGTCTCGGTCGGGTCAAGGCCCGACCGACACGTAACCCGCTCCGCTGAAACCCTCGGTATAAAAGGGAAATGTTTCCCTCGCGGAGCCCCCTTGCTCGTCATTCCCGCGCCCCTTCTGAAACTTTCTCTGGTTCTGCCGGAGATGAGGGTGCAGGTTCCAGCACCGGGCATGGGTGTGCCCCTCCTTTCGGCAGTGGCTGCACCTCACCGGCTAGCCTGGCTGTCCGCGGTTCCTTCCCCCTTCCCTAGGGTTAGGGTTTCAGAGGGAGTCGTGGGTCGCCATGGCTAGTGCCTCCGCCTTGTCGTCTCTGGTACTCATCACTCTTCGCCTGGTTTCTTCTCTTTGAACCATGGCTGAGACCGTGGCAAATGTTGGCTTCTCCGTCAACAACAAGATCTGAGCCCGGAACGCCTCGTAGCTTGAGTCGAGAGCCATCAAGAAATGGAACACCATATCCTGTTCAGCCCGCTTTTGGAGTTCCTTCAGGTCAGTGGTCATCGGTCTTAGGGTTTCGAGTTCTTTGAACTTAGATTTTAAAAACCCAGTCAACTCCGGTACTGATCTGTTCCCCTGTTTTACTTGGGAGATCTCTCGTTTAAGTTCAAAGACTTGCGCGAAATTGTTTTGGTCACAATAATTGCTCCGGATTTCTTCCCAGAGTTCCTGTCCTGTTTCACAAAAGCAAAAGATTTCACTGAGTTTTGGGTCTCTTGAATTAGTTATCCAGGTCATTACCTGGTTGTCCATGATGTCCCATTCCTCTGGGTTTCGGTCTGGCCTTGGCTTACTGCTGTCCACGAAACCCAGTCTGCCTCTTCTTTTTAGGCTCACCCGAGCCGCCCTGGCCCACGGTATGTAGTTGTGGCCAGTGAGCAGGATGGAGGTCAGTCTCAGATTGGTGTCGTGGTGGTGAAGCTGGCCGGAGGTCGATGGTTCTGCCATACTGTTTTATGTGTTGGTTCTCAGAATAGTTGCTCTGATACCATGTAGAAATTATGAACCCTAGAAATGATGAACACTTTAGTGTTCTGATCTTAAAGAAAGATGATGAACTTCTTGTTCTGATTTCTTATTAAGAATTCTGATTCTTTACAATGAGTAAGTGATGTATATATATAATTTCTAACGGTTGCCTATGATCTCTCCAACGGATGCCTACTGATCGTTTCTCCAGAAGTGGTTAGACACCCATTGTGTTAGGTGAAAGTTACTGTTCTGCTTTCCCTTTTTATGCCTGTGATAAAGATTTTCCTTCTGAGGCAATACTTTATGTTTCTCTTTCTTCAACAATGAACTTTTCCAATGAATACATTAAGAGAAGATGCTTCCCTTTACAAGGAGCTTATACAACTATAATACAAAAGAATAACGACGAACTGATAAGCTAAAAGACAAACAGAGGAAAGAGAAAAAGATGCTTGAGACCAATGCTTCGTTGTGCAAGGTTTTGCATTAGCCAATCATTGGCATAGTGACAGAAGCTACATTAACTGTTTTGTGGTGCCGTAATGACACTGATGTAGCCTTTGTTATTTGGCAGTCAGACTGAGATGATTTAAGGTTGTTGAGATAAAGAGTTGTTATTTGTAGAGAAATTCTATTAGGGTGGCCATGCGGAATCATATGAAGCAGTATGCTTGCTGCATGAGGAAGAAGGTTTGGAGCTGCTGCATGGAAGAGTATCTGCAACTTAATTCAAGGCACTGTCAAGTTGTTCCTTCTAGCACTGTCTATATTCTTTAATTTTGAAATAAACTATGAAATTACCTAATAAATTTTGTAGATAGACTTTATGTTCAAAGTGTATTCTCAAGGAATGTCAATGACATTTTCAGAACGTTTTATCTTTACTATTGTAAAAACAACTTTAAGATAATAATAATAACTTGTTAATTGATGAGTTGGATTGTTCCCCATAATTTCCTGGGATGACCACAGCTTCTCTCTATTTAACTTTGGATCTGTTCCCGTAAAACATGTTCGAAATCACGGAATTTTACTTTATAAGTTCAATGGAGGCAAGGTAATCAAAGTGTGGAAATGTTTTTGTGGGATTTGACATGTATCAGAGTTTCCATGGAGAAATCTAGGAGACATAAAATTATGAGAAAAATGATAACATGAAGGGGGGATCCATTGTTTTGCTCAGTACAGAGCACTTGATGGTTTTGGAAGAAGATTTTGAACCCATCAATGATGGGTTGGGGAAGGATTTTGAAGAATAGCTCTGAATTTCCTATTGTGGGATAAAACGTTTTGGAGAATTGCTTACAGCAGAAGAGATTTGTTCCCCAAGCAGTTGGCTTGAAGACTTTAAGATTTTAGACGACAATGGAGTGAGTGAATACTAGCTAGGATCATCTTATAAATGATAATGTTCTACGGAAATGGAATGTGAATCCACAAGAATGATTAATAAAACTATTGAGATCTTGTTAAATGCTTTGAAAAAAAATACAACTTTTTTGGGAATTAAATTCTTTGGGCTGAATAATTGAGGGCCGTATGTTTCCAGCTTTCCGCTAGTAAAGTTTGTGATAAATTTATTTTTCAGTATTTTTTCATGTTTGTTATAAATATTCTCATTTATCATGGTCCACGTTATTTTCTTTACGACTTTCTCATAAAAATCCACTTTACTAAATAACTTTTACATCTTACAAGACATCCACATATTTTTCAAAATAATTTTTACTTTCTCAAATCGTCTCGTGAGATTAAGATATGTACGTTAATTGGAATGAATGAAATAAAATATTAAGTTTGAATTAAGGATAGATAAACTCTTCATATATACAAAATATAAAATCTAAATTATTAGAATACATGTTAATAATATCAAATATTTTTTCAAAATTAAAATTAGTTTCTTCCCTAAATAAATATTATTCATAAACTATCAATATTTAAAAAATACTAAATTTATAAATGAGATATAATTGGATTGTTTATCACATCTCATTTTTTGTGTGGAGAACCGGACTAGTAGGACGAAACCATGAATAGAGGCCCTCAATCATTAACATTGCTATATTTGTGAAGATGTACATATACTTATAGTGCATAAATCTGTAATAATAAGGATGTATCTTAGAACTTGTACATCTAAAATCTAAAATTATTTATTAGTAATCAGAAGTTATATTTAATGTCTTGATGTCATATTCAATTTTAAATTGTATTTAACCAAAATATAAAAAAAAAATTTACATCATTGTTCTGTTTTGTTCTTGTGGCAGAAATAAAATATTTTGACCGTTCCTACCGAAGTGGAAGGATATTGATAACCATGGTATACATCTACTGAAGAAAGTACATGTAACAGGAAAATTGTTATGTATTATTAAATATTTTAATGTGTTTATATAAATGACGGTTATTTATATCATATTTATTTTTAAATATATAAGAGAAAAATTGTATGATAATTAATTTGTGATATCAGAGAAAATTTAATCAAACACTACATGAATTATTAAGATTTTTTAGTAGTTGCTAATAGAGAATCAGTATACAATTTTGCTATGTAATTTTGACCAATTTGTCATTGAATTTATTTGTACGATGTAAGTAAAAAATCATTTTATTTTTTTGGTGTAGTAAGAGAAAAATAATTGATTTAATTTTATCAAACTTTCTCACACAACTTTATCTAAGTATCCTACATACCAAACAAGTAAATCATATTTTCTAATAATTTTTTCACTTAACCGTACGTTACCAGACATGATAATCTCAATATCTTGTCATCTAACTTTACTACTTAAACTTTCTCAGCAACTTAACTTTTCCAACATTCTTATTTGATTCGTACTAAAGAGGTCCCTAAAAGGCATTAGCCGTCTTAATTATGTCTTGAAGTCTAAGGATAAGTTTGAGCAAATTTACAGTGGAGCGTCAATAATTGTTTGAAGGAGCTTTCAAAAGTGCATGAATGTGCATCTTTTTTTGGCTTCCGAACCGCTGAGGCATGTACCATTTGACTCTCTGCTACTTCTATTATTAATTCAAACCACACGAAGGCTTTCTCAATAGATTTTGGGTATATGATTCTTTTGACCTTTTATCTGTTTCTTTACCTTTCTCTCTGCCTTTTGGAGGCATTGTTTCGTCTGTGTAAGAATTCCCGGGTAAAGAAAATCATGAAGAAAATTTGAATCTCCTTTGATAAACTTAATTTCAAAATTGAATGCACACAATGGGCATCAACATGGAAAAATGTGTTTTTCTGCAATGTTTTGAACATCTTTTTATAAAATTCATTTTGCTGACTTAAAAACTATTTTAAAAGAATATTCGATTCAGTAAAACTATTCTTACCATTGAAATCCTTAAAATGATTGTCGACTTCTTTTATTGTGGAATAATTATGCTTGGCATGAAATATTTCTTTTATTATTTTTCTTCTGTTTAAGGATTTCTCCATATCCTATGTTAGAGTTGAGGAATACTTTATCTCATTGTCCAACTTAGCTGCGGCATCACCTTCTATTTCATCATGCTTCACATGTTGATTGAGTGAGCTAGCATGGCCATCTTGCATGGCCACCTCAGCATTAGGTTACACAAATATTCTCTCGTGATTGCTCATGATTGTCTATTGATTTTCCTTTTAACTAGTGCTCAACTAATCACCTAATAATCTATTTTAGATTAAGTAATAGCTTTATAATCTCTCTTACAGCCTTAGCTTATATATAATAGTAGCTTTGTCATTAAGGTTGTATGTATGTATTGTTTCACTACTAAAATCAAAAGGATTGAGCAGTCTTCTTCTTTATCTATTCTTTCTTGGTATCAGAGTTGTAAAGCTAAAAATGGCATCCCGTAAATTGAGCTTGCAAAACAGAGACTTGATTGAATATGTACAGAGGCAGCCTATTGAGCTAAGACCATTTGGTAACACAATACTTTGTCGATAAAACTAGACATAGAAAACTATATCCTCTAGAAATCCCAAGTGGTTCCTACCATTATCGGTCATGGGCTCGTAGACTACATTATGAATGCATATTCTCAACCAGTTTAGCATCTAGATGATTGTAGCCTCAACCCAATCTATGTTCACTGGCTCAAACATGGTCAATTTCTACTCAGCTGGCTTAGATCAACTATGAGTGATCGTGTACTAGGTTTTGTGCTTCAGTATGAGACCTTAAGAAGTCTTTGGTATGCCCTGGAGAGGTCCTTTGCTAACATATCTTGAGCGAATCTCCTTGAGCTCAAGAACTCACTATACAACCCTGCAAAAGAAAATAGGTCAGTATCTGATTACTTTGATGTCATAAGAGGGATAAGTGACAATATGTTAGCTGCTGGTGATCCTATTAGTGATCAGGATTAGATATTGCAGATTTTGAATAGGATGCCCTCTGATTTTGACCCTGCAATAGTCAATATAACTTTTAGACCTAATAACTTAACCATAAAAGTGGTTCAGTCCATGTTGGTCATACATGAGACCAGGTTAGCCAAACTAAATTTAGAAAAAAGAGGCTTCAATGAAAGCCAGTGCCCACTTAGCCCAAGGCTTAGGGAATTTTAACTCACAGACACAGAATACAACTAGCCAATATCAACCACATTGGTCATAGACAAACTACAACAACTCAGGGAGAAACTCAAACAACTTTAGAGGGGGAAGAAGAGGAAGAAACTCCTCTTGTAGAGTAATCTGTCAAGTGTGTGATAGATCGGGGCACACGGCAACAAGTTTCTAGTATATGCTTGATAGAGAATACCAAGTCACTCCTCAAGCCAATTTTGTGAATGGAAAAAGCTTCATTGGTAACTATAGACAGAATTTTAATCCTGTGCCTTATCAGAACCTTGAACAAACTCCTACTACTCACATGGCAAGATCATATTTGAACCACCATGTTACTGCAGATTTGATACGACACTTGGCATCAACAATGAATGCCAAGGTAGTGATACTCTCACTCTTGGAAATGTTGAGAAACTGGTTATAACTCACATTGGTACTGGTAATTTAAATACCTGTTGCTCCCTTTAAATCTCAAATTTGTTCTTAGAGTGCCTGGTATTGCTAAGAATCTAATCAGTGTTACTAAACTTTCCCAAAATAATCCTTATGTTGAATTTCACTCTTTTTACTATTTTGTGAAGGACAAAGCAACGTAGATTATTCTTCTAAGAGGGAGGCTTAGAGATAGGCTCTATGAAGTATTTAAAACTGAGGAGACTAAAGCTACTGCATTCACATATCAACTTCTCTTTTACAATGATATCATTCCTAGTCAATTTTTTTGAGTGTGTCAATAGATTAGCTTTTCATTCCAAGAAATTCCCTGGTTGTACGTCCCAATGTTATCCTAAGCTTGCTTATATCTCTGAGTCTGTAACAAAGCTTGACAGTAAATATAAAAGTACTTTTGGTGACAACTACATGCTCAATGCTCATTCTGTTAATTCATATCATGCTCAAACTGACTCTCTATCTACTTGAAATCATAAACTAGGACACCCATCATTCAAAGTCACAAAAGACATACTAATTCAGCTGAAGTTGAAAACTGCTAATGAAAATATTGTTGTTTATAATGCTTGCGAAGCACAAAAGCTACATATTAAATCATCTCATCTCTCTTACAAGAAGCACAAAACCACGTGATCTTGTGCGCACTGATCTCTGGGGCTCTACACCCATCACTTCAATGGGTTATAAGTAATACATCTATTTTGTAGATAATTTTTCTAGGTTCTCTTGGATATATCATTTAAGACTGAAATCTGAAGCCTTTGCTACCTTTGTACACTTCAAACAAATTGCGGAAAAATAGTTTGAACATCCTATTAAATGCTTACAGTCTAACTGGGGGGAGAGTACATACCATTCACATAGTTATTGCTTGAAAATCGAATAGCTTTTAGACATCGGTGCCCTTACACTCATCACCAAAATGACATTGCAGAGAGGAAGCACATACACATTATCAAGAATGGTCTTGCTTTGCTCTCTCATGCCTCAATGCCTCTAAGATACTCGTGACATGCTTTCCAAACAACAACATTCCTCATTAACAGAATGCCTACACCCACACTACATCACTCATCTCATTTTCACAAGCCATTTAAGAAAAAACCAGACTACCTTTTTTCTCAATGCCTTAGGGTGTGCCTGTTACCTACACCTCATACCATATAATAGGAACAAATTTGAGTTCATGTCACATTATATTTTTTTCTAGGCTACTCCTCCTTACATAAAGGTTACGTATGTCTTCATCCCACTAGCAAGATGTTTACTGCTATAAATGTTGTCTTTGATGAGTCATTGTTCCCTTTCAAACATGGATTCTTGACAGGCACCTCTCAAACCACTACACCTACATCTATTTCACCAACTTGGCCAATACCATATCCTCTTCCCTTATCAGGTGCATCTGCAGCTTAGTCTCCTCAATTCAATACAACTCACGAAAACATTCACTTTGAGGCTTCACACTTTAGTAATATATGACCTTTAGCTCATCTTTCTTCACCTAACAGTAATGTATGTGACACTCAAACTCCCTTTGAGTCATTCATCCCACCCTCTCCTCCACCTCAGCAATCCACAACAAACCCTCACCCCATGGTCACAAGGTCAAAGGCAGGAATCCACAAACCTAAATCTTAGCCCACCACCCCCCCACCCACCCACCCACTGACCAATCTAAACACAAATCTGTCAAAGCTACTATGCAATATCCAAAATGGAAACATGCAATGGACATTGAGAATCAGACACTAATGCACATCCAGGCTTGGATTTTGGTTCCTACCAACCCACTATGAATGTCATAAGTAATAAATGGGTCTTTAGACTTAAACCAAATCTAGATGGCACTATTTAAAGGTTCAAAGCCAGACTGGTAGCCAATGACTTTAACCAAACTCTTGGCCTAGATTATTCAAAGACTTTTAGCTCAGTTGTGAAACCTGTAATAGTTAGATTGCTTCTTATTTTTTGCCCTTACAAAGAAATGGATAGTGAGGCAGTTGGATGTAAAAAATACCTTCTTGTATGTTCACTGTATGAAATTGTATATTTGGCTCAGCCTGAAGGATTCACTGACCAAGCCTATCTCTCTCATGTTTGTAAATTATCTCTTTGGTACGCCAAGCTTAAGCTCATTTTGATTTATAAGGGATTTTAGGTTTCCAAATCATGTCATTCACTGTTTATGATGCATCATCCCTTCGAAATAGTTTTCATCCTATTCTATGTGGATGGAATCATTCTCACTAGAAGTGACCCTCAGTATTGGTGTCCTTATCTCTGAACTACATGTTACCTTTGCTCTTAAGGACATAGGACCACTGCATCACTTTCTCGACATATCTGTCACAAATATTGATTATGGTCTTCATCTGTCTTAGGCTAGATACATAATTGACTTGCTAAAATAAGTCCGATATGGGATAAGCCAAAGCCTACTCCACACCCGTTACTTCTTCTACAAAACACAATAAAATTTTAGGTGAACTCCTCAATGATATCACTAAGTACAAAAGCCTCCTTATTGCCTTGCAGTAGTAACCATAACAAGGCGTGATATTGTATACATTATGAACAAGTTGAGCCAGTTCTTGCACTGCCCAGCCACTCTCCATTGGCAAGCCTACAAAAGACTAATGAGATACCTTAGAGGAACTCTTAATAAAGGCCTTACTCTCAAACCAACTTCTGAGTTCCAACTAGAAGCATTCTCTGATGCAGATCGGGCCAGTTTCCCTAATGACAGGAGGTCCACATGTGGTTATGTCATCTACCTTGGCCAAAGCTTGGTGTCCTGGTCCTCTAAAAAGTGACTATGGTAGCAAGGTTCAACTAGAGATGGCATGGGAGGGTTTGGGTAGGATATGTGTATACCTATTAAATATACATCTTAAAATCTTACTACCCATGCCTTTACCCACACCCGTGTTAAATTAAATTGGTGGGTATGAGTAATACCCATTAAAACATGGATACCTAATGGGTACTTGTATATTGATGAAGACGAAGATTTTTACAAAGTGTACTGTAAGCATTATTAAAAATCTTCTTATGAGTGAGTATGAGTTGATGCCCAAATGATTATTCAATTGTAAAATTGACGATCCAATTTAGTTCAATCGTAAAGTTAATGAACTATAGTTTTGTTATTCGATTTGATTATTCAATTGATGATTCCATTTGGTTTGATGATAAAATTAATAAATTCTAATTTGATTCGATTATAAAATTTATTAATATTACTACTGGTTATTCGATTATAAAATTGACGATTCATTTTGGGTTTGTCGTAAACTTGATGAATTTTAGTTTGATTGTGTGCTTATAAAACTGAGATACAATTTAGTTCAGGTATAAAAAATTAATCTCATTTCTATTTTATTATAAAATTGATGAAAGTGTTATTCGATTGTAATATTGATGAATTATGGTTCGATTCGATTATAAATTTGATAAATTTTAGTTTGAATATTTAATTTATGATCTAGTTTAGTTCAATTATAAAATTATAAAATTGATGGAATTAAATTACCAATGTCATTTTGTAAAGTATCAATTTTTAAAAGCGTAAAATAAAAAAGAAAAGAAAGGGATTGTTTTACGTATATAAGTACTAGATGGCAATGACAAAAAATGTAAAAGTGAAACAGAAATGGGATATTTACTTAAAAGGACTAATTAAGTAGTCCATACCGCTTTAAATAAAGTATAGAAAAATGGGAATGTCACATTAGCAGAATAAAGAATAAAGGACGGGGCACAAGACATTTTTTTGGCTATATTGAATATCCAAAGAAAATTAGACTTCCATATCGTTGTTATCCATCTTTTCTTTCAACATCGCAAAAATGCTAGCTTTTGACT
This sequence comes from Datisca glomerata, assembly GCA_003255025.1. Lineage (NCBI taxonomy): Eukaryota > Viridiplantae > Streptophyta > Magnoliopsida > Cucurbitales > Datiscaceae > Datisca > Datisca glomerata. The sequence goes on along the minus strand of QANY01010514.1, from coordinate 156,290 downwards.
TACACGATTCAGTAAGTAGTCTCAAATACATCTCATTCTAAGCAAAGGAACAGTGAAAAGATCAACCATGCGTTTTTGTTTTCGAGCACTCATATTCCTACGAAACCAAGCAGAACTTTTATTTAGGGTAACCAGTAGTTGGCCAGATGCATCACAATATCTATCAATGCATATCTTTAAGTTTCTACAAGAGAGTTCATCAACTTGAATAAAAAAACTCGACTGTGATCAACAAAAAAAGTGAGAGAGCTCAGAATTGCGCCTTCTAAGATGCACAACTTTGATCCTTCCTTCTGAAACATCAGTACTGCTTGTTCTAGACAAATATTTAGCCACCATGATGAAGAGATAGGCGAGTTAGGATCTCCTTGTCTCAAACTTCTTTAATGGTCTTATACCAATTATCTAGATTGCGATTCAATAAAATTTTGTACTAACAGATGTAACACATTTCATAATCAATTTAATCACCCTCCTATCAAATCCTAACTTATGCAGAAAATCTTAGGAAAGACCAACACACCCTATCGTCGTCCTTAACCATATCAGTTTTGGTAACTAGCATCTAGCTCCTTTTTTTTCCTTTCCTTTTCTTCTTAAGGTATTAGAACATCTCTTGTGCTATTAGTATATTCTCTTGAATTTATTTTCCACTAATGAAAATTCAAAAGGATTCAATCTTTTGGTGCGGACTTTGAAGATGATTTTGAAAAAAGAATTGTATAAGGAAATAGGTCCCAATTGTGCATGGATTTCAGGATTTTATGAGTTTCATTCATACATTTAGGCATGTAACTACTATAAAAATTCCTTCACTGCTCTCCAAACATTTATCCACCGACTCCCAACTTTTTTTTTTATAAAAGTACCCAGAAATTCCATCTGACCCAGATGTTATCCCCTTCTAAATAAAAAAAACAGCATTAATTATCTTCATTACTGATAAAAGGATTGATATGCCACAGAACCCATGCCGCGTCATTGTTTACACATGTTTTAAAGTAATTCTTAAACTGACTTTGAATAAACTAAGCAATATCATTCTTTTCTTCTTACCAAGTACAATCCTTGTATTTTATTTTGTTAATGTTGGATCATTAATCCAACGATATATTATACGTAAAATAATTATGTGTTGTATATTATCAAATAAAGTTAAAACCTAATTAAAAGTGATCTATTAAGATTTGAATAATTAGGGTTTTAATGTATCTGATAGGTTGTTGATCCTTTAATGTGTTGAGATTTTAGGATAATTTCTATTTTTATGATGTGTTAAAATAGAAATACAAAAAGATGAATTATCTATAAGTCATTATGGTCCTCAGGTCACACGATAACGGAAAACCATTCTATTCTCCCTAATATCTCATCGTTAGAATGAAAACTGAGAGGCTTTATCAAAGAAGACTCTCGGATAAGGAATCGTGTAGATCTGGAAGGTCAACCGCTCAGCTCTAAACAACGATCTATCGTCATGGATTCAGATACACTTCCGCTCTATATTGATTTGATTCTTGATGTGTTCAACATCATATCTTGGGGTTTTATTGGGATACGGTTTATACCGAAAGGGATTTTGAATCTAACAAGTGGTATCAGAACTACTCATGTTGAATAATTGAGAATTGATCTTTTAAGTTCTAGATCCATGATTATAGGTATTTTTTGTGTTTACGTTTTCGCTATTCTTGAATTTAATAATTGTTTGGCGATGGATTCAGAGTTGAGAACATTTTTTAGGGTATTTTGAGTATTTTTGTTTGGTTTTGGAACAACCAGCCGGCGGTCTCATCGTCGCCAGTGGAAGATGCCCGGCGTGGAGGATTTTCTGCGCCGGTGAGGAGAAGCTGCGCCCGTCTGGCAGCGGCGGCTAAAGGAAGCCGTGGCCTTGACCTCGGTTGTCCAAAGGAGAAAGCCGCGGCCTCGTCCGCGGTTACCAGAGAAAGTCGCGGCCTGGCCCCGGCGATTTTGAGAAAGCCGCGACTGTCTAAGGTAGCCGCGGCCTTGTCCGCGGCGGTAAGGACTAGCGGCGGCCATGGCCGCCAGTCACTTAAGGTGAAAACCCTAGGATTTGACACGGGTCAGATTGATCCAACCCATGAACAGTAATTTAAAATAATATTTAATTATAAAATTGTCAATAGCAGTCAAATCCAGTGATATTGTGCACAACTGCAGTGTCACATGGTCATTTAGCCTTAAATTTTTTTATACGCCATTGTCAATAAAAATATACATATATTATTCTGATGGCCTAAGATATACATGAATGAGTTGAATCAGTTCTTCAATCAAGAGTTGAGAGAAGAACACAATTCTCGGGAAAAGTGTATGTTCTACGATTAAAAGTTAATCAGATTCTCTAAGAGAATCATCATCACATTCTTTTAGAGAATCTTCTCACAAAAGTCCTCTTTAGTAAAATCTCTAGACCTCATGTGTTGAGTACATCTAATGACAAAAAAGTATCTTCGTTATATCCTATGTGCCCACACACGTCCTAATGCGTTGAGGATTGACTTGAAAGATCATGGTGTGGATCTTAGAGTCTGCTAATCGTTGAAAGGATTTCGTGGGAATGGAGAATCAATTGGTTTCGCGAGGACAGTTCATGTAGACTACAAGAGATATATGATTCCCAACCTTGTTTATTGTAAATTCCATATATAAATGTACAATGGATCCTGACTAATTGAAAAGAGTTTTCAATAAAAAACAAATTTTGTTATCGTAGCGTTGCGAAATTTGTTTTATTAAAAATTCAATTTTTATTAAAAATTTTAATTTTTAAAATGACCTCGCGCCACCCTTTCACCGCGCGTACGCCATGACAACCAATATGTAATATTAGAGCGGTCTTTATATAATTATATATGATTTGCTGTGTGAGTTTTCTTGCATTATTCATATAATATTAAATATGAATGAATGAATGGTTATGTTTTTTGAATGTATGAAAAATAAGGCATTGTTAATTTTATGGTGAATATTGGGTTAGGCTTTGTTTTTATCTTTCCTAGATCTGTGTAAGTCATTTTGAAGCGTAGAAATTTTTGTAATTTATTTTGAATATTATTGTAATTATTCTGAACGTGAGAAGACGAAGAACGCCGAAAATTACTGTCCACGTTGGAATTTTACTGTTCACGTAAATTATTATTCACGACGGGCATTACTGTTCATGTTGGAATTTTACTGTTCATGCTGGGAAAAATACTGTTCTGGCGGTGTTGGCCAGCGGCTGCCAGCATTGGGACTGGTAGTGGTAATGGTGGCCGGTGATGATGGGGCGGCGATAGGATAGTCCTGTCGTCGATGGCAACTGTTGCACTTTTAGGAAAATTTCGTACAAACCCTGATACCTATCAACTTTATCACTATAAAGTTTGATGATAACCCTCAATTTATCAATTATCTTTTTAAATTTTAAAATTAATATAATTTTAAAATTGAATATTAAGTTTTAATTTTATGAAATTAGAAATTAATTATTAATTTTTTATTTTATCAAAATTAGAAATTAATCGGTGTATTGGGTTTGACCCAAGTTTGACCAAATCAAATAAAGTGTTTATCGGTTTAAGTTGAGTTATTTTATCGTGATTAGTAAATGTTAATTTTGACTAGTTCTAAGTTACGAACCAATAATTGGGGGACAGAACTACATGAATCGATTATATTAGTGCACTACATGAGATGAGAATACACTGTAAATACATTTTATAATCACTAAGAGTTCAATTCTATATTTATAGTAGAGTAATAATAGAATTCGTAAATAAGATTATTTAATTAAAGAGTTTAGTTAATAATCTGATTTATTGAATCTTAGGATTATAGGTCCATGTCACATCTATACAACGCAGTTTAGGTTGTGAATATTTCAGGACATGAGAAAATTACTTACTTGCAAAGTAATTTTTATTCAGAGGTAAATACATAATTATGAGATAATTATGTGTGATTAATTAATTAAAAATTAATTAATTGAATTATTCATGTATATTAATATAATTTTTGGAATTAATATATATACACACACACACACACATAAATAATAATCGATCTTTTATCGATAAGTAAGATAAAATATCTAATTTATGAAATTTGATAATTAAATTATTTAGATAATAATTTGGATAAACACAATCTATTATTTATGAAATAACAGATAATTTAGTTGATAGGAATAATCAAATATGTTAATTTTGAATTAACTAATAACTAGATTTTTAATTTATTTAAAATAAATATTTAATACTTAGTAATTGTCACGCGTCAATTACTGATTGAGTATTAGAGATTAACATGAACTACGGTAGTGCAGTGGCACTACAATAGTAGGTGTGCAACATTACAATGCCTTGTGACACTGTAGTTGTGCGCAATAGCAGTGGATCCCATTGCTATCGATAATTGTATAATTAAATATTATTTTAATTATTCAAAATATCTAAAACGCTATTATAAAAAATATATATACAGATATTATTATGATGGCCTAAGATATCCAATCAGTTAAAGGGGTTGAATTAGTTCATCAATCACGAGTTGAGAGAAGAACACAATTCTTGAAAAAAAAATATTTTTTCTACAATTAATAGTTAATCAAACGCTCTAAAAGAATCGTTATCACATTCTTTTAGAAAACTATCCCACAAAAGTCTTTCTCAGTAAAATCTTTAGATCTCATGTATTGAGTACATCTAAAGATAGAAAAGTGTCTTTGTTATATTCTACGTGCCTACACACATCCTAGTGCATTGAGTATTGACTTAGAAGATCTTGTTGTCGATCTCGGAGTCTACTGATCGTTGGAATGATTTCGAGAGAATGGAGAATCGATTGGTTCTGTGAGGACGTTTGATTTAGACTACAAGAGGTATATAATTCCTAACCTTATTTATTATAAATTTAATGTATAAATATATAATGGATCTTGTCTGATTGAAAATAGTTTTCAATAAAAAGTTTTTTTGTTATCGTAGCGTTGCACGATTTTTTTAATTAAAATATTCAATTTTTATTAAAAAAATTTAAATTTTTAAAATGGCTTCGCGTGACACACTTCCAACACATGTATGCCACGACGACCAACAGTAATCTGCCGTTATATGACATTTTAATTTTTTTTCTATAATGAATCATACTTTGCTTTAGTTGATTTGAAAAACGTGATTAGTTTAAAAAAAATTGACCGAGCTTCCGCGAGTTTTATTTGTTGGTCGTCTAGACTCCTGCGCGGCGGAAGCGTGTCTTATGTGCTAATTTAAAAAAATTAAACTTTTAATAAAAATTGAATCTTTTATTAAAACAAAACTTCCGCAACGCCACGATAACCATGTAAATTTTTTTATTGAAAACTCTTTTTCAATCAGTGAGGTTTCATTATATATATATATATATATATATATTAAATTAACAACATATAAGATGATGAATCATATAACTCTTGTAGTCTAAATCAAGCGTTCTCGCAAAAGTGATCGGTTCTCCATTCCAACGAAATCGTTCCAACGATCACCAGACTCCGAGATGCACACCAAAATCTTCAAAGTCAATCATCAACACACTAGGACGTGTGTTGGCATGTAGAATATAACAAAGTCACTTTTATGTCTCTAGATGTACTCAACATATGAGATCTAGAGATTTTAATGAGAATGACTTTTGTGAGACGATTCTCTTAAAGAACGTGATGATGATTTTTTTAGAGATTTTGATTAACTCTTAATCGTAGAAAGAATCATTTTTTTCGAGAATTGTGTTCTTCTCTCAACTCTTGATTAATGAACTGATTCTCTAATTGATAGATTCATCAACTGAAACCATTCGAATAAAATATATATCTTATTCTAGATAATGAAATATCAGATATTTAAGGATAATTAAAAATTAAAAATGACATTTAATTTCAAATTACACAATGCTGTGGGACCCACTGTATAATAGTGCACAACTACAGTGCTAATTGCACTGCAGCGGTGCCCAATTAATTAATCACACATAATTATCTCATAATTTTGTACTCACCGTAATATAAAAATTCCTTTACAAGTCAGTAGGGGTGTGCAGATATTTTCCGAACCGACCGAACTGAATTGAACCAAACCGAACTGAAGCAGTTTGGTCAATTCTTTTAATATAACAATTGTAATCAATTCGGTTATTTTTAATTACCGTATTTTTGGTTCGGTTATTTTTCTCAATGACTCTGTAAACCGAATCGATTACAACCTTTTTTAATATATATTTTAGATTATTAATTAATTTTATTAAATTAGATATTTGGATTTAGTAGTATTCAAAATGAATGGAGGTTAATGTATGGAGTAATGGAAATAATATTTGATTATTGATTTATTGATGTTTTCAGTTTATAATTCTTGCTGTTTTAAGAAGTTTTTCAGGTACAGCCGAACTGGTTACAAGTGACCAAACCAAACTGATTACTTTGGTTATATTCGATTCGGTTCAGATAGTTACACCGGTTCGGTTCAGTTCAGTTATATAGGTAACTGATGAATTCGGTTTGATTACAAAAACGCCTTGCTAACCAACCGAACCGTGCAAAAATATTCAAACCCTAGATTGCGTAGTATAGAAGTGACTTGGGGACCATGGGCCTATAATCCTAAACTCCAATAAAACAAATTATTAATTACACTTTTAATTAAATAATCTTATTTATTAATTCCATTATTACTTCACTAAAAATATGAAATTGTACTGTTAGAGATTATAAATTATATTTACAGAGTATTCTCATCTAGTCCACTGATATAATCAATTCATGTAGTTATGTTCTCCAATTATTGGAGCGTAAATTAGAATTGGTCAAAATTACCATTTTATTCTTCAAATTACCTTTTGATCCTTAAGTGCCATTAATCCACTAGTGAATAGTTAATTTATAATCTTATTATAAATTTGAGCTTAATAATCATTCAGTAATAGAATTAACACTTAAGGAAATCAATATACGATCTGTTAGGAAAGCTTGGATTCCAAATCTTCTAAGATCATGTTCCCAAACATCCATGTCACTGAATCTCTAAAACAAATGTCACTAGCTTATTTTTCGAACAAACCTTAATGAGTGAATCAAGAGATCCAGTAGACATGTATATGAGTTGATGACTACTCAGGATTCAGACTTATCTATATACGATCATCGAATTGATGTATATTAAATCTTTTATGATAATGGCACGTTGATAAAGATAGTAATTTACATCTGTCCAGTCATATATAATCTTATTATATAAAACACATTCACTAAGATGTCTAGATCACATGCATTTATAATGCTTAGTGAACCGTACTAGCAACCATTCATTAATAATTTCATACTTTAATATGTTACTGACAATTTTATTCATTATCTATGATCTTAATTCTCTCGTACTAATATAAGATCATAGTCTTATTAATGAATATGAAATTTTTAGATATTTATATAAATTATTTAACAATAATTTAAAAGAAGAATTATAATAACAATGTAGTGATCATTAAATTTTATATCAAATGTCAATACACATGCTTTGAGGGCATAACCGCCAACATTATTTGCACAAATTATTAAAGAAAAATTTGGGTAAATTTTCTGGCTGTTACAATGGATATTGCAGGTATCCGCATGGAAAACATTTTGAAGATTGAATTTCATAATCTGAAACTTAGTAAAACACTTATAAGGATTACATTGGCTTCTTCCAATGACTGCATCATTTCTATATGCCCAAATGGACCAAATTGTTGCAATAAAAGTGTAGAACCAATCAATCCTATTGGAAATTTGCATAAATTATTAAAGAAAATTTTGGGTAAATTTTCTGGCTGTTGTTACAATGGATATTGTAGGTATCCGCATGGAAAACATTTTGAAGATTGAATTTCATAATCTGAAACATAGAAAAACACTTATAAGGATTACATTGTCTTTTTCCAATGACTGCATCATTCCTATATGCCCAAATGGACCAATCTGTTGCAATAAAAGTGTAGAACCAATCAATCCTATTGGAAATTTGTTTTCAATTAATATAAATCCAAGTGTGAAGGGGAGTAGAGAAGAAATTTGTGTTACTATGAATATTAGCAAAGATATGCTGGAAGATCTTTGCTTTGGGGCAGTCTTTAAGAATATGGATACCAGACTCGGGGCTCCCATTATATCTAACACTTAAATTATAAGTAGATATGCCTCTATCAAACGACACCGCATTCAATAAGAGGCGATCATGAAAATGAGTCATAGAAAAAACTTAAGCTTCTGAGAGCAAGGGAGTTTCCCAAGCGAGCACGAAAATAAGTATCAGCTTCCTCAATAATGAAAATATACACTAATATAACTCCAAACAAACCATTAGAGATATTCGCCGTATAATTTTATCAAAAAAACATTTGCCCAAGGAATGAACCTGTCCGAGAGTCACTATTACAATAAAATATGACATCCTAGCTTAGCAAGAGGGATCATATTGCAAAGCTTAATTATTGAATACCCAAGACACCTCTAAATTTTGCAAATGAGATCACAATTCATTAAGTGAACCTATGTCTATCAGAATGGTCAACCCATAAGAAGTTCCGCTTAAGTAGGTCAAATTTATTACAATCATACATGGGCATAAGACATGTTTTCATAGAGTTGAGAACATAAATATTGGATAATAAAACTAGTCTGAGCTTCACCTCACTACTGAGAAGTAAATAAATATATATATATCCATCAAAAGAAAGTTGTTACAGACGAATGATTACAAAAGATTACATATATGGAGAAAGAGAGAGAGAAAGGCTAACAACCAATAACAAGCGTGGATGCCTAACTAACTCATTCGTTGGTGATATGTGCTGATATGACATTAGGGTTGAAGGACTGCATATGTGGAACCTGAGGTGGCTGAGAATGTGGCTTAACATCCCCCCTCAAGCTCAAAGGGGTGGCAACCACATTGAGCTTGTCCTTTAAGAAAAGAAAGTGAGGGCCTGGAAGTTGCTTGGTAAAGATCTCAGCCACCTGTTCTGTAGAGGGGACAAATTGCATCATGAGTTGTTTGGCAAGAACCTTATCGCAAATGAAGTGAACATCGATTTCAATGTGTTTGGTCCTAGCATACTGAACAGAGTTAGAAGCCAGTGAGGAAGCACCTTGATTATCACACCAGAGCACTGGTGGAAAGGAGATGGGGACATGAAGCTCAACCAGAATAAACTGAAGCCAAGTTATCTTAGAAGCAGCATGAGAAAGAGCTCGATACTCACTCTCAGTACTTGAGCGAGCTACAAGTTGTTATTTTTTAGAGGACCAAGATACAAGGCTATCCCCAAGGTAGATAGCACACCCCCAATAGACTATCTGACATCAATGTTCCCAGCCCAGCCTACAGCAGAAAAGGCTGTGATGGAGTAGTGGGAAACTAGTTTGAGAAGAATGCCCCCAGTAATTGTGCCTTTGAGGTTCCTAAGAATGCGTTTGCAGGCCTGCCAGTGAATGGTGGTGGGTTTATGCATGAACTGGCTGAGTTTGTTCACAGAAAATTGTATGTCAGGCCTGGTTATGGTGGAAAACTGTAGGGCTCCCAAGATGCTCTAAAACATGGTTACATTAGAAAATAACTCACCTACACTGGCTAAAAGTTGATGGAAGGAGATGCTGGTGTAGAGCAGGCCTTGGCAGCAGTGAGAGAGGCTTTATGTAAAAGATAATCAATGTACTTAGACTAAGAGAAATGTAACCCAACAATGGAGGAAGTCACTTCAATTCCAAGAAAGTGATGGACTTAGCCCATATCGTTTTTATTGAAAGTAAGTAGTATGTAGGTCAGCAATGAGTTGTGTAATGAATCGGTCATCATTCCTAGCCACTAAGATGTCATCTACATAGACTAGAATGTAGAATAGTCTATTGTTTTGTTGCATGACAAAGAGTGAGGCATCTCAATGAGTGGAGTAAAAACCACGGTGCACAAAGGTGGATTTGAGCTGTTCATACATGCTCGAGGGGCTTGTTTGAGCCCATAAAGAGCTTTCCTTAATTTATAGACATGATGAGGTTTTGTGGCATCAAGAAAGCCTTCAGGTTGACTCATGTACATTGTTTCTTGCAACCAAACATTTAGAAAAGCATTATTGACATCAAACTGTCTCACCTGTCATTTGTTAGTTAGGGCAATTGTCAAGATGACTCTAATGGTAGTAGGATTCACTACGGGGCTAAATATCTCAGAATAGTCAATCCCAAGAGTTTGGTGGAATCCCTTGACCACATGACGAGCTTTGTGCCTCTACACATTACCATTAGGGTTGAACTTTAGTTTAAAAACTCATTTGTTACTAACAAGGTGCATATCAGGTTGGTAGGGGACAGGATCCAAAGTATGGCTCTATATAACAGTAGAGAACTCATATTGCTTAGCATATGTACATGTAGGATAAGATAAGGGTTCCTTAATAGTAGTTGGTTCCATAGTAGAAAATAGGTCAAAAGAACTAACATAGAAGGATTTAGGCTTGTATATGCCAGCCTTGGATCTGGTAACCATAGGATGGACATTAAGTGTGGGTGTGGGTAAAGGGGATGGTGATGGTGATGGTGAGGGATGAAGAGTGAGTGGTTGTGTAGGGAAAAGGGGGTTAGGGAGAATATGAGTAGAAAGATTACCAGTGGGAGAGGCTGAGGAATGTCCGTAAGCGCTTGTTCACAAATGGGTCGTATTCAGGGCCTAAACCATTTAGAATATGAAGCATCAGGTCTTGTTCACCCATTAGATTACTAGCTAGGAGGAGGTTGTCTGCTATGATTCTCATTTTGTCAAAATAGTCTGAGATTTTCATCGAGTCTTTTAGGGTATTATTCAAGACAGTTTTTAGTTATAGGAGTCAGGCTTTAGAGCGACTGGCAAAGGCCATTTCAAGGGCATTCCATAGGATTTTCGTGCTATTATATTGCAGCATTGATCCGAGAACTCTTTCACTCATTGAGGAGCGAAGCCATCTTAGTAGGAGTTGGTCACCTCTGATCTAGGCCAGAGATTATGGGTTGATTGCTCCATCAGGTTCAGTCTATGGAAGAGGGTTCTAAGTTCGAAATACAAACTCACTCAACCCATGTCCAATGATTGCAGGTACTACCTGAGATTTTCATAGGACGAAATTGTCGCAGTTAAGCTTAATCGACAGAGTAGCATTCAAAGTGTTCTTGAAAGGATATATATATATCCTTTGGATAATAAACAAAGAACATAAATATTGGATAATAAAATCAATGTGAGCTCTACCTCACTACTAAGAAGCCAACATATATATATATATCCACCAAAATCAAGTTTGTTACGGACAAATGGTTATAAAAGATTACATATATGGAGCACGAGAGATAGAAAGGCTAACAGACAATAACAAGCGAGGATGCCTAACTAACTCCTCTGTTGGTGATATGTGCTGATGTGGCATAAGGGTTGAAGGACTGCATATGTGGAACCTGAGGTGGTTGAGAATGTGGCTTAACACATAGTATAAAGAGGATTCACAGTATTGAAAGACTTAATGAGCGTTAATCCAACAACATGAGAGTTTCTTGGTCTTCCAACCATGAATCGTGTGTTGAACTCTACCAATAATATGTTGGAACATAGAATGAGTCACTCTTAAATGAATTAAAAGCATCATCAGAATGAATTATGCATGTGAGCATGTTACATTTTTTATGATATATGTCAAGTTAAGTTATGATTACGTTTGTTATAGGATTGCATTTACAACATGTGGATTCAATTTATTTTGTTTATTTATTTAGTGGATTCTCTCCAGTACTCACTACCCAATAGTTGATTATGGTGCATTGATGTTAAGCAACAAGAGTCATAATTAGTTGAACTTATAGAAGAATATAGAAATTTCAGTTTATTATTTGATATAATTCTTTGGAAAATGATTTGGCTTAAACTTAATTATTTTAGTAGTTTATCATTTATTATGCTTTTCTATTAACAAGAATGGGTCAAGGTATTTCATTAATCTTTCATGTTGACTTTATTATGAAGTTTAGTGTGTCAATTTGGAAATTCTCTTAAAATAAAGTTTTAATTGAATTTTAGATTTTAAAACTTAAAATTAAGTAAAAGCTTAATTCTCCAGAATCAGGGCCTTACAAAGGTAATATAGCTTTGGTTGTTTTTTCCATGTGATATTGTTAATTTCCATTTTACTTTAGTAGATATCTATTCTTCTAAGATTTGTTTTCGTTTCAGGAATTGAGGAACTAGAAGACTATAGGTAGATGCTCTACTCGAAAACTTCTACTTCTACTAAATTTTGACATAACCTTACCATCTTCATTTTCAACTATACTTTTGATTTGTGAACTTTGTTTTATATTACGAGGGATGTCTTCCTTTAAGACCCAACTTTGAGGAAGTATATTTCTTCTCACTTGATTGGTATCAGGACAATGCAATTGGTTTTGGTGAGATCAGTTTGTAAGAATATAGTTTCACCTTTTGAACTAGTTCTAAGAGCTTTAGTATTAAAAGAAGAGACCAAAGCTTTGTAGTCGATCCTATAAAAAACTATAGGTAAGTTTCATTTTATAACTATATTTTTTGACATCTACAGAAAGTGTTCTAGGATGTTTGGGTCTTTGAGAGAGACAGAAAAGTTTGATAACAGTCAAAATAGTCTACAGTATGGTTTCATATTCTTTGACAAGAGAGGTATGGTTTCTTAAACAGTTCTGATTCTCTAATCCATGTAGATGGGAAACCTTAATTCCTTATAGATAGAATTTACTTTAAAGTTTCACAATCACTGATTTTGAAAACAGAGTAACGGTTTCAAGTATCATAAATAAATGCTGAAAATAGACAACAATTATATTATAAAAGGATGCAATATGATAAAACCTTATCTGGTTGTTCCCTTGCCAGGCTTCTCGTTCTTCCAAAAAGATATGAATGGTTTGCAAGAAGATATTTTCTTATAACTTGACGATTACGTCATATTTAAACAAAGATTGAAAAGTGTAGAGAAGTATGATTATAATCTCTTAAGAGTCCACCGACTTACCACAACGATATTACTTCCATTTTTAAGTATTAATACCTCCAAAGGCTTGCCCAAGCAGATGATATCATTACATAGTGTATGTGTAACTCAACAGAGAAAATGATCATACACTTTCTAAAGTCAATCCTTAATTAAATAATACATTATCATCAAATTACTCCAATACCCACTTATATCTCAGGTACTAACACCTCCAATGCTGTGCTTAAGCATATTGCCTCATAAGATATCGTATGCATAACTCAAGGGAGAATATGATTATATATTTTCGAAAACCAATCTTATTTAAATAATACATTGTCATCAAATTATACTAACATACCTTACCACATACTAGCTCTGATACCAATATATATATATATATATATGTAATATTGATAACCACATAAGAGATGTGTTTATCATTATCTTGACTACGAATGTAATCTTATCTTATTTTGGCTTCTATCTAAAATGTAATATTGATAAGATGATAAAGTATATACTTTTTCATAGTCATTGTGGGGGATAAATTCGCTTGGACTGAGACTCAAAACCTAATATGTGGCTTATAGACAAGGCCCAATGCATCTTCATCAAGATAGAACCCATACCAAACTTAAACTAATGATCTCCTGCCTTAGACCATGGTCCAAATGACCAAACCCCCTTATGATTGAAGCCACCAAGATGGCCGAGGTCGTAGTGACAACTTTATGATCAAGGTCAACGAGATGGCTAAGGTCCCCTCAAACATCTATGCTCGAGGCCATGAGATGGCTGAGGTCCAACCCACATCCCAACAACCCGAGTTCACCAGTATGGCTGAGTTCCAACCACTGAGGCTACCAACGACGTTCGAGTTCCAACCTCTGATACAACGTAAACATAGTAACCCTCTATATAAAGAAACACCAACTAATGAATCTCTCAAAATGGAAAACTTAAAACACTATAAATGGACTCGAGTCATATTAGGAATCTTGAAAATTATGGAAATTCACCATGAATAGTTCCCTTCCTTTTTGGCGGATGATCACTAAGGAATCCATATAAATAGATAGTGCCTCTCATTCATACATGTATGCATTCTATTTGTATCCAACTCATCTCCTAAAAGACTATTACTAACTTGATCGTCAGAATGTATAACGTCGGGAAACACATTGATGTCAAGATAATACTTCGTCAATCTTCTTTCTTGTAGGATCGTGAACTAGTCATTAAGCAACGCATTACATCATAATTGAATATAGATTCTTAGCATCTACAGTTTGGCGTAATCAGTGAGAAATGAAGATCTTCACATCAAAATTTCAATCAAATTCAAACCTGTTATTGTCACACAACAGCCAATCCTGGATAGATTGACAATTATGAAGATGTCTTTGTAAGAAATTTTTCAAGAAGTCTGACGGATGCGAACGGAGGACAGAACTCTAGTCTGATGGTTCGAACAATGATCGCACTCGTGCAATCTCCCAACAATGTGACTGCGCTGATTGTCTTCCTCTTACAAGAAAAAGTGGAGTTCTTGACTAAGGAATAGAAGACCTCAAGAGAGGTAGTGGGAGTGACGAGTGACCCGAAAGAAGGAGGGAGCGCTTGCCTAGACATCGACATGATCATAACTGTGTCAGTAAGAGGTGCAACAACAACCCAATACCATATTGTCCGGAGGAATCGTAATCGAAATGCACCTCACATAAACTACAACATTGGGGATCCCGTGATGATATTAGAAGGGAAAGAGAGATAGGGAGCCATTCTCGACATTTGCAGCATCATTTGCGCGATACTAGTTATTCTGAAAAGGCTAAGGATGAGATCAAGAGTCATAGTTTTGGATTCAAGCATAAAGACCAAGCAAAATTGCTAAGATATAGATCAACAGAAGGATGATCTTGCTAAACAGATAAAAGACATGCATCTATGATCGCACGCCTGGACACTAAGGACAAGGGGAAGAACAGGACAATGTGTATGATGCAACCGTCTTTTAAGGTAGATATCACCTCTATGCCACCTCTGAAAAGGTTCACCACCCCAAATGTTCGATGGCACCTCTGACCCCATTGACCACATCTTGCTCTACAAGCAGGTGATGTGAGAGGTGTGTATTTCAGAAGACAAACTAGAGATGATGGTATGCTTGCATTTTGCTTTGAGTTTAAAGGGAACCACCATTACTTGGTTTGGAAGTTTAAAGCCGTTGTACATAAATTCCTTCTCTCAGCTAGAAACTCTCTTCACAGAATAACTTAAAAGTATCAAAAGGATGATTAAGGAACCACATGATCTCTCCCCAAGGGAGTACATTCATAGGTTTAACAACGAAAAGATTGGAAATGAAAGATGATGCATTAGACATAGTCGATTTCAGAAATGGTCTGATGGAAGGAACCAATGTCTACAAGTATCTATATAGTAAAAGGTCAAAAGTGTTGCCAGAGTGCCTCAGTAAGGTTTATGCATTTGTAATGCTAGACGAGGAGATAGCTAAGAAGAAATGGAGGAGTTGTGTCAGTATGCAGGAAAATTCCCCTCAAACCATGAGAGATGACAGAGAGAGAAAGGGTATAATGAATCGAAGGAGTGATAGGAAGCGTTCACGAGAGAGCGTCAGCGTCTCTTATAAATTGGGACTGAAAGTTATCCTAGAAATCAATTTGCCACCTATTTCTATCACCCTTAAGGAGCTCGTCCTTAAGATTACAGGAAAATATCTCTTAGCTTAACCTTCAAGCCTAAAAGACGAATATGAGAAAGAGAAAAGATCGACACAAGTACGACAATTTTCGCAGGGACCACAGTCGTAGAACATATGATTGTTGGAAGCTCAAACGTGAAATTGATTCTCTAGTAAAGCATGGTTTCTCAAAGGAGTAAGTTTTCGAACAAGCAAGAAAGCATTCGAGGACAGAGGATGAGAACAAACCTCTAGGGGAAGGCGCAAACAAGAGAATAAAGCATGTGATCCACGAGAGGAAATCTAGTGGGGGAGCATCAAATTTGGCAAGGGTAGGACATCTTAGAGTTGCACGTCTGCATGTATTTTCCTTAAGTAAGATGTCAAGGGCTGATGCTAGCGTGAGAAAAGCATTCATATAAGAGGATATGGTCAGGCTGCATTACTCCGATGATGATTCCTTAGTGATTACTTTAGACGTGGCTAATTACTTGCTAAAGTGGATACTTGTTGACCCCAGAAGCTCAGCGGACATCATTTTCCTCACTGCATTAAAAAGATTGGGAATGGGTGGATCACACATCAACAAATGTGTTGATTCAATGGCTCAGTCTCTAGAGCAATCAAAAGTGTGCTCCTGCTAGTAAAGGTCACAATTATTAACCTAATGGCAGAGTTCTCAGTGGTTGATGAAGAATCAACCTATAATGTGATAGTAGGAAGATCTTGGATTCATGCAATAAAGGCGATCCCCTCTTCTTCCCATAAGAAGCTAAGATTTTACATGTAAAATCTACACGTAGAACTGAAGTTATCTTACGTTGAAATTTTTTTGAGAAATATTTGTATCACTATAACTTAAAGTCTTCAAATATATTTTCTAAAATATTTAAATCTTCAAATATATATATATATATATGTATGTATGTACGTATGTAGGTATGTATGTACGTATGTAGGTATGTACATATATATCTATGTATTTGTATTTAAGTAGTATATGTTTGATTGCTGGAAGTATTCAAAAGTTGACATTAAGAAAACTTGAAGTTTCTCAAGTATATATTTTAAATTATATTATTTAAATTTTACAAAGATAGTTAAATTTCTTTATTTGTTAAAATAAATTAGTAGAAACTGTAGTTTTCTCTGTAGCTTCTTAAATAACTTGGTGTAGTACATTCGAAGTTATCAAATTAAAATTAATTTAGAAACTATTTAGTAGTTACTTATTTTTCTAAATTCATGAATAGGTCGATAAATTCAAAAAATTAACATCTATTTTGATCAATTATTATAATTTTACAAATTATTATAATTTTAAAAGTAACTAAATTACCCTAAATGTTAATAAATGAAAAGATAATATACACTACTATAATTTTGACTTTAGATGACGGTGAAAACCGGTCATTATAACTCTATAATGATGAGTGACCGTCTATCATTTATCGGGTTGTTATCTTTATTATTTTTCAACAAAAATCATCATAATAAAGTGTCGTGAAAGTAATTAGCTGATGAGGACTCTCCGTCATCACAGGTGCCGCCAAAATTAATTAGATGACGGAGAATCCCCGTCATCATAGGTGCCACCTCCCCGTCATCTAATGACTAAATTATTTTTAAAAAAACTGTCATGGAAAAGCAAAAAATATCTTTCCATGACAGTTTTTCCATTAAAAAACCTTCCCACGACAGATTTTTTTATACACATTAAATTGCTTGCTCCATACATATTGATTATAAAATAAATCATTTGAAACTTGAGGAAAGTATCTACAATGTTAAGAACACTATAATATAGATAAGAACACTTCTATTCCTTTCCAACCACCCACAATAAGCAAAAATAGAAAACAAGCTTGATAATGACAGACTCGGCTGCATTACCACTAGTCAACTTCAATAACCAATCTAAGAAATCCAATTTAGACAAGGCAGGACAACTCAGATTACATCTATGCAAGAAGTCAATAAGAATTTTCCTTGAATTTTTGCACTAAAAAAGATATGAGGAGTAGATTACACACCTACAACACAAAGCACACATTCTGTACCTTCAGAATTGCACCGTTGAGAGATATGATCCTTAGTAGATAACCTGCCAGCATTGCAAGCCATAGACCAAAAGCTCACAAATCCTCCTTCATTACAAGACTCACAAATCACTCTCATAAATCAAACTAGACCAAAAACCAGCATGAAGATGAAATTCATAAATCAAATAGACTACAATCACATGGAGAAAAAAACATCAAGAGCTGTAACTGAAATTACTCATCATTATTGCAACATATTTACATCACAGGGACTAAAAGGCTAGAGAAATGTAACGCACCATTCAATCATGAACTTTTTCAATTGGCAATAAACCCCAATTGCTGATCATCAATCATTTGTCATAAACAAAAAAATTGAATTAGCTCACCTAAAAACAATAGTTCATTGTTCAGTTATTTAAATTTGAAAGGTCATTGCATAGCAAAAGCAAAACTCTAAAGAAAAACAATAGAAACAACATAATGCTCTGGAAGCAACCTCGAATTTTTGTCAGCAGCCATGAAAACATCTAGTAATGCATGAGCTATGGTAACAGATAGAGTACTGCTATACATGAAATTGAGTAGCTCCATGAGGGTAGGTTCCTCTATACCAAAGAAAATTTTATGATAATTGAACTTGAATTAGCCAGAGAAAAAATGCAAATAACTTTAGTTCATACCAGAAGCATTGATCCTTAAAGTAACATGTCGTTGCTCTGACTCCCTCATCCCATTTGAGAATAACTAGAATGCATAAATTAACAATCAGACGATATAGAATAGAAGAGTTTAAAATTAAGTTATAGAGAATTAAGAGAGCTTTACCTTATAGAAAAATGGACTTTTGGTTGCCAAATATGAGAGCTGATATGTAATGTTTTAACTCTCATAATTGTAGAACAACTCATACTCCAGTTGGAGTCATTGCTATTTGCAGCTTCATCACCTGCAGGAGAACTAAGCATGTTTAACTATCATAGCCTATACCAAATAAGTTATGCGAGAGTAATGAATTCATGTCTATGCTTTTGTCCAAATTGATACTAACAAATAATTCAACATAAGGATATTCCTCAATAAATAAACATGAGAATGACGATTCCAAGTTCATTTCAATACCTGATGGTGATTCTTCGATCATTGCAACAGCTTCCTCATCTGGATTTTCATAGGCGGCGCCATCATCCATATCAGGCTGGTTGCAGTTAAAAATTTGCTCTTCAGAGCCAGTAAGATCCATAATTGAAATTAAAAGCAACGGTCATTAAATATTACAAAAAGAAGAACGCGTAAACAAATAGATATACATTAAAGTAGAAAAAGAGGCGAGACATGTGATATCACCATAGGAAATCACATACCAAATGCTACAATACCAAAGCATAAAACTCAATTGGTAAATATAATATACAACTAATTTAACAAACAAACAAAATGGGGCTTAGATGACAGTGAAAATCCGTCATCAAAATCCTTTAATGACGAGGATGCGACTGTCATCTAATAGGCTGTCATTTAAACTCATTTTACCAAAACCGTCATCAGAAGGCGTTGCCAAAATATTTTTGATGACAGGGAATCCCCGTTATTAAACGTGCCGCAAAAACACCTTTAATGATGGGAATTGCTCAACATTATATGTCGCAGAAACACTTTTAATGACGGGTTTTGACCGTCATTCATGGTGCCGTCTATAATGACGGGCAATCCTTGTCATTAAAGAGTCATTTTAAAAAAAAAATATGTCATGAAAAGTCAAAAACCTACCTTTCCCTGACAGTCCTTCATCCCCTCAATATACCAGAGAACAGAATCCTCACTCCCTAATATCACGAGAAAGAGAAAGAAAGTCGTTTAAACATTTTGATTAACAATAATTACAACAGATGAGTCAACAAGTGATGCCAATCATATGTGATGGACGAGAAAGAGTATGTTAATGTCCATTAGACAATGCATGTCACCAAGGTTAATGAAAACTTTATTCTCACTTACAACAACAACTATCTACCATTGGAGGATAATTAACTAGTAAAGACAACGAGTTATTTTAGAATCAGTCCATATCTTATATCTTTAATTTACACTATAAGAAGCTCAAAGAATGCCTAGCATTATGATTCTTACGACATACAAGCGGGACATCAGTATTATTAGCAATAGCTCATTGGCATACCTCAATATATTGTAAGCCAGGGGTTGATAGTCCCGTCTGCTAGGCTTTTCTTAACTTCCCTTCGCCTTTCTGCCCGTGAAATCCTTTTCTTCTGCCTTTTCCCAACGTGATATCCCCATTCTTTAGTATTGAAGCATATATTAGTTGGTTCCAGAGAATCATCCGAACATTCTGAGATAAATTAAAATGCTTGGGGGTGGAAATGAGGGAATGTCTACAATACCTGGGTTGAATCAGATACAATTTAAAGGGTTTTGTAGGTTCATTGATCGGGGCTTAACAAAAGAATTTTATAAGTTTCCAAAAATTGAAGTTACAGATCAAGAAATTAAATTTCAATTATTTGTGGAAACATATTAATTGGTGGAACCATTGATAAAAGAAAGAGATGCTGTATATGAATCACTCATATATTCTTCTTAATTATACATATCCACGGGATTAATTTGAAAAACCAGTAAAGATATGTAAGAACAAACCATTTTTATTGGAAACATTCCTCTAATGAATTCCCTGGGAACTTCTATAGTAAATGGAATATACAGAATTGTTATCAATCAAATATTGCAAAGCCCCGGTATCTATTACCGGTCAGAATTGGACCATAACGGAATTTCAGTCTATACCGGCACCATAATATCAGAGGGGGGGGGGAGATTAGAATTAGAGATTGATCGAAAAGCAAGGATATAGGCTCGTGTGAGTAGGAAACAGAAAATATATATTCTAGTTCTATCATCAGCTATGGGCTCGAATCTAAGAGAAATTCTAGAGAATGTTTGCTACCCTGAAATATTTTTGTCTTTCCTGAATGATAAGGAGAAAAAAATTGGATCAAAAGAAAATGTCATTTTGGAGTTTTATCAACAATTTTCTTGTGTAGGCGGAGATCCGGTATTTTCTGAATCCTTATGTAAGGAATTACAAAATAAATTCTTTCAACAAAGATGTGAATTAGGAAGGATTGGTCAACGAAATCTGAACCGGAGAGTGAATCTTGATATCCCTCAGAATAATACATTTTTGTTACCGCGAGATATATTGGCAGCTGCAGATCATTTGATTGAACTGAAATTTGGAATGGGTACACTTGACGATATGAATCATTTGAAAAATAAACGTATTCTTTCTGTAGCGGATCTCTTACAAGATCAATTCGGATTGGCTCTAGTTCGTTTAGAAAATATGGTTAGAGGAACTATATGTGGAGAAATTAGGCATAAATTGATCCCGACTCCTTAGAATTTGGTGACTTCAACTCCATTAACAACCACTTATTAATCCTTTTTCGGATTACACCCATATCTCAAGTTTCAGATCGAACTAATCCATTGACACAAATAGTTCATGGGACAAAATCGAGTTATTTGGGCCCTAGAGGATTGACAGGGCGAACTGCTAGTTTTCGTATATGAGATATCCATTCTAGTCATTATGGACGCATTTTCCCAATTGACACGTCTGAAGGAATTAATGTTGGACTTAATCGTATGACACGAGAATGTATACTCTCGAACTCAGGGAGCGAGACCCTAAAAAAAGTTCAAGAAGCTATGAAGAGTTGTAAACTCTGAAAGGAAAGATGGAAAGAGGGGAGTTGGCTAAAAAAGATGGACAGTAACGATTGCGTAATATAAATTTATCGGCCTCATCATCGAAAGCGGCTTCCAATTGCTCAGAAATTCTAAGCTATATGGGGGGCTTAGATGGTGAGAAAAAACAATTGATCAAAAAGTCAGTCAACTTTTGCATGAAAGAAGGTAAAAGAACAAGAGTTCGTGCTATGCTCAAACTGAACGCGATGTAATCAAACTTATGGTTGACGCCGTAGAGAATATAAAGCCCATATGCGAAGTGGAAAAAGTAGGAGTAACAGGTACTCTTTATGATGTCCATGGGATTGTAGCCAGGGATAGTCAATAAACCTTAGCTATTCGTTGGATCCTTGAAGTAGCTTTCAAACAACGTATAAGCTACAGGATAAGCTTAGAGAAATGTTCATTTGCTGAGATACTGAATGCTTACTGAAAGAGGGGAATTGCATATAAGAAAAGGGAGAATCTTCATAAACTGGCTTCCACCAATCGAAGTTTCGCGCATTTCAGATGGTGTTAACGTGAGACCACATAAAGAGCTCTTCCTCATTTAGTCAGATTATTCAGTAAGATATGGTTTGACCCTTTTTATTTTTGTTTGAATGTTCATATAAAAACCTTTAAATTCTATAGCTTCTTCATTGCTCCAGATCCTAGTTCATGGAAAAAGAGTTTAGCCAGGTTAAAATGTCAATATATACAATCACCTCTAAGGATTTGCTGCTATAAAGCTAAGGGTGAGATATAAATCAATTTGCTATTAAAGTTTTTACTTTGTAAAATATGTTTAGCAATATGAATCTAAAGGTTTTTATTTGGTTAGACAAAAAATTTTTATATTTTGGAATCCATAAGAAGACAATACAAAAATGGTGGACAAGTAATCCACTATGAAAAGAAAAAAAAAGAAAGATTGTGACAATAATCTAAAGAACAGAAAGCAATAGTCAATTCTTCTAGCAGTAAGTTCTGAATCAGAAACTGCAAAAGAAAGCAGCACAAAGCGAACCAAAAAAAAAGTTTACAGCAAACCTTCAGTGATGTCAGATTCTGCCGTATTTTCCCCAAGGTTAGAAATAAGTGCTTCCATGCTACCAAGCTTCTCCTGATGAACTTTGGCATTTCTGGCAGTTATTTCCAATTGCTTCCTTTCCAAGTGGAACTTGTTCAGCTTATCCTCAAACTCCTCAATGCAAAGCTTAAATTCCAATTTTGCAAAACTTGTTCCCTTTTTAAAGAAGAGTAAAATAATAAGCATTCCAATCTTTCAAGCTAAAGATAGAAAAGTATATGTACATTCTCTCTTTCTAAATCTACTTTGTACNTATATATATATATATATATATATATATATATATATATATATGTATATGTATATATGTTTCTCATAAAAAAGATAGAAAAGAAGATGAAGTAATACCTTGTTTATTATGCGTTTGAAATGGTCCATCACACAATCCTCTGATAGCACATGTTCATATGTCTTGAATGAATCCATCATCTTTTTCATTTCCTATTCGGTATATGAAAGTAGAGATAGACAGTACGATATATATTCCCATTGTCTAGTATCTACAGCATGGGGTAATAACATTATGAACATTAAGTTTTATTAATCAATTACACAACCAAAACAACTAAGTATATCGACATGCCTCAACAATTAAGGATGAAAAAACCTAGGAAGAAAGTCAGAAACTAACAAATGAATGTGAAACAGACGTTTCAACATTCAACAACTTATTCTCATTGTAATACTAAACTGTTTCCAAAAATTATAAGCCAAATAAGGAATAATTGACAAATAAATTGGAAAAGGGAATGCACTCCATCCTAAAACACCCAATAAAACCATAAAAAGACATATCACAAGCATTCAACTTAATTACGATAAAAAAACAATTTACAGCACTATTTCCATAAACTACAGGACATGAGAGGTTGATTGCTAGTTTGTGAAAATGAGTCTTGCAGAAAGCTTATGAATAATAACTTATCTTAGTGAATCTTTGTTTTTCCTCCAACAAGAATTATTTCTACAATCATAACATAACAATAAATTCTATACATGACCATATAAATAATACATGAATCTCCAACAAACCTATTGCAAAGCTTTTCAGCAAGAGCTTCCATTTGTTTATCTGGAAAAAGATAGGATGTTTTGGTGTCTAAGAAATGACTCTAGAATCAATGTATCAATTCATACCTTCTTGATGGAGCCAATCAGGAACTACATTATGTTGCAGAAAAAGTCTTTTTTCAGATTCTGGTTGGATAATTTGCCTAGTATATCTGGCAACAGATTGTATATAGGATTGCTCCCTGCAGATGATGAGAAATTAATTAAATACTTAATAAAAGAAATAATTAAGACAAAAGAAAAAAAACTGCTAGAATTTAATTTTGATTTATGCACTTCATTATTTTCCACCTTTCTTAGACAGTTCATGGAAAAAAAAAGTTTAGCCAGATTTGAGATCCTTTCATCTTCATCTTCTAATCGTTACAAAGTAACGATTTGAAATTTTAACAAGAAAATCCAAACAAAGTAAAAACTTTAATAAACAATATTCCTGATACTTGTTAACTCTTTACTCAGGCATATCAATTTCCAATCTTTAGATCACTTATTCCTCTCGTTTATTTTTTGAGTAAAAAATATTATTTATTCACTCATATATCTTCAAAGGGTATAAATCCCTTTGTGTCTCTACCCTTTGCACACCAGTTGTAAAAGACCAAGATAACAGATGAAACAAAATACAGATCTACAACAAAATCCCTAAAAAATACCAAATCTGAAATTAGATATGAAGCAAAATACAGATCTACAACCAAAATCGTGAACTAAGAACACTGAGAGAGAAAGATATGGAGAGTAAAAGAGAGAGATCGAGGGAGCGACGACACTGAGCTAGAGAGAGAGAGAGAGAGATGGAGTCGAGGAATATGGAGTTGAGAGGAGGCTCGATGGAGTTGAGGGAGAGAGATTAGGATTATAACATGGTATTTTTATAAATAAAGGTAATATGAGAGTGTAAAAAATAATCTAATAAAAAAGATTTTGATAGATTTTAGAATTACTTATCATAGTAGATGAGCATATTATGACAGGTTATTTAAAAGTTGTCATATTAGCTAAAAAACCACTTCAACACTTTTTTTATGACAGTTTAAGGTACCTGTCATAAAAACCATTATTCTTCTGTCATTAAAACACATTTTATTTGTAGTGAGTCTAAATAACAACAATGCTTTATAAAAATCATTTTAATTTGTTTTTTTCAAGAGAAAATGTTCTCACACATAACATCAAAATCAAGCAAAGGAAAACGGAAAGTGTAGCGATCGCAATGGGATTCCAACCCACTACCTTTAGATCTGGAGTCTAAAGCGATATCCACTCTGCTATGCGATCACTTTGCTACACACTTCTTTCAAAATTCTCACATTCGTAAAGAAGTCAAAACTCAAAAGTCGGAGGAGCGGAACGAAATTGAAACTGCTAGGGTTCAAAATCAACTAAGAGATTATTCCCCTTAGCTTCACCATCCTCTTTAGAATCTATGGAAATAGTGAGAATCATTTACAACATAAAAGCATAAATCCATATCCACCATCCCCTTTAGAATCTATGGAAATAGTGAGAATCATTTACAACATAAAAGCATAAATCCATATCCATAGAAAATATAGAAAATCATTTTGAAACAGTGAAAGAGTGAAGAGTCTCAATCCAGATCCAAAACAAAAAATTACAGAAATTTCAGTGATAGAGAAGAAAATCCTCATTGTCGAAAGAAGAAATTGCAGAAATGGAGGGAGAAGAAGCGTGGAGGGAGAAAACCCTTTTCCAGTCGCAAGCTGAGAGTTTAGGACGACAACCTTGCTCGACCCACAGTGGAAGCTCGCCGTGGAAGACCACTATAAAACCTCACCCAACGAAACTCGCCAGGAAGCTCGCCTGGTAGCCGCCATAAAGCTCGGCTGGTGCGCGGTCGATAAGAGGAATAAGTTGATCGCCACTGCCCTGCCCAAATAAAAAAATATAGTGAAAGTAATATTATGGTTTGATTGGTTATATAAGATGATATTTTCATAAATAAAATGAACTTTGAGGTAATTTGTAAATTTTTTTACACCATCAAACAATGACACATTTGTTTTCACTGTCATTATAAGAAGTTAGAATGACAACCCAAACATTGGCTGTCAAAATAGATAACACATTGATGACTGCTAATTTTTGAGCTGTCATCTTACCCATATTACCCCATCCTTCACCATTTTTCTTTGACAGATTATAGAAGGTTGTCATTGTATCATAGATGTGGCTGTCATCTAAAGTCAAAATTGTAATAGTAATATGTTTTACTCAATGGTCGTCTACATTCAACCCATCCAACTCATTGGATTTTCAGTTATCCACATCTACAAATTAGTTATTTGTTACTGCTTAAAGTTCTAGTAATGTAATATTACAATCGTTAATAATATTCTACTCTTAAAAAATACATCTTCTGTATATATTATCTAAAACCAAGATTATAGTGCATATTTTATATATTGAGGATTACTTACATGACAAAATAACATGGCATGCACGTCTCTAAAAATATGATCATATTTTTATCATGTTTTAATAAAAGCACCTCTAATAATGTTTACATTTTTACAAATAGCTAATATATTAAAATTAGACATTAAATTAAAGTCTAATTTTAGAAAGCAATTTTTTTACTACTTAAAGTCTAAAGGTGAAGTCTATAAATAGATATATTTTAGTATGTAAAGTCTTTAAGTAGTAATTTTTTACTACTTGTCATATTGAAGTAGATATTTATTACTACTTCAAGGTTGTTTTCTATCAAAATAGTTGTTGAGTCGTAGTTATATAAGCACAACTTAAAATCTTCAAGTAGATATTTCTGATAACTTATTGTCATTAAGTAGATTTTTTCACATGAATATTTTAAGTGGATATGTTTGACTACTTGAAGTTTTCAAGTAGCTATAAATTTCTTTGTTCTTGAAAAGTTGTTGAGAAATATTTGCATCACTATAACTTGAAGTCTTCAATTAAATATTTATGGCAACTTGTGGGCTTCAAGAAATAACAATTATTTTTATCAAAACTTGTTATTAAAATTTATATCATTCCAACTTAAAAGACTCAAGTAGATTTGGCAACTTAAAATCTTCAAGGTAATATGTTTGATTTTTGAAATATTCATGTAGATAATATGATGAGAACTGATCAATATATTTTTAATATCATTATTTATAATTAATTTAAATATATTTGATTTTATATTATATTTAACAATAATTTTAAAAATTGAGGTTCAAAGTTAAAGATAGCCCTATACATATTTTGGATTAAGACAATTCAGTTTAAAAATAATAATGATGGAATTATTAGATTTATAAAAGGAGGTGAAAAGTCAATGATAGCAAATAAATCTATTTTGGACTACGACAATTTTGTTTAGAAATAATAAGGTGGGAATTATTAAATTTTATAGTTTATCTTCTTATATCTATTTATTGGTTTAGATATATTTATTTTAATGTTATTTTATAAAGAAGTTTACAAAATGTTATTAACCCCAATAAGATTCTATTAAACACCATCGAAACATAAGTATTGATGTTGGTTAAGTGGTAGGAGTTCAAAGTATGACATTGGGAAGAGTTCAAATCATTACAGCTTCAAAGTTACAATTGTTTGGGCTGGACCTTAGTGGACGGTACGGTCCAGTTTAGTTTACGGGCTCAAAATTATCGGCCAGGAACGGACCATCTATGAAACTGCAGACTC
The DNA here is from genome assembly GCA_003255025.1 of Datisca glomerata. NCBI lineage: Eukaryota > Viridiplantae > Streptophyta > Magnoliopsida > Cucurbitales > Datiscaceae > Datisca > Datisca glomerata. The sequence continues at coordinate 128,905 of QANY01010514.1, read as the reverse complement.
GAATCAAACCTTGTCCATATACATTTCGGTCCGTTCTATCTCCTAGGATGGTCAGATTTTATGTTTTATGAAAATTACATTTAATGCATAAGAATTAGCAATTGCAATCATAGACATATTAGCAAATAGAAAAATATCAAATGAGGTAGAAAACATGAAATTTTCATTATTATGAAAACAGCAAAGAGGATCAATATTTATAAACTGGTTCCTGTTCATTCAAATGGTCATGATGTCATTTTGTATTCTTTTAAAAGATGTATTTAAAAGTGAAAAGGATATCAAAGGCTATAACCCTTTTAGTGAGTTAAGAAAAAATAATCAATTATCTTCCATAAGCATTTATCATAACTTTGTTAGATAATTTCGACCAAAATAAATATTTTTTTCTCTTACTTTAAGAAAACACAAAAAGTTTCTGAGCATTATAAATATGGGCGGTTTCCTTCTCATGGCCAAAAGCAAAACCATCAAAAGCGAAAAAAAAAAGACTTGGAAACCTACTTTTACGAAAGCCATTGAAAATCTATAACTTTCATGGAAAAAATGTCAGAGCCTCTTGTTATAGGAAGAGTTATTGGAGATGTTGTTGATACTTTCACTCCAACTGTGAAAATGACTGTCACTTACAACTCTAAGAAGCAAGTTTACAATGGCCATGAGCTCTTTCCTTCCTTGATTACCCTTAAACCTAAGGTTGAGGTTCATGGAGGTGACATGAGATCCTTCTTCACCTTGGTAATTTTAGCCTAACTCCCTGCATTTATATATAGATATTTTTTTCACTTACTTGGTATTTTCTTTTTCCACATATACACGGCTTTAATCTCTGTTTTCTTGACTGGTTATAGGTCATGATTGACCCAGACGTTCCTGGTCCTAGTGATCCTTATCTTAGAGAGCACTTGCACTGGTAAATTTATTTTTTGCATACATTAGAGAGAGATTCAGTTTTGTATGCCAAGGTACTCATGAAGAAATAATTTTTTTGAATTTTTTAGGGTAATCTCTGTGTAACTTTTTAATAGTTAATATAGAATTGTAATAATAATAAAATAACTTAATGAGTGTACAATGATTTTTGTTGAGCCAAATAGAATATAATAAAGTGCATCTATTTCTCAATATATTATCTACAATAATTGGAGCTAGCTCTAAAATGCTAAAATAAACTTGTATTGAATTTCTTTTTTCAGGATTGTGACGGACATCCCTGGCACAACAGATGACACATTTGGTATCGCATCTTTCCTTTGGATCGATTTTTTTTTTACTTTTTTTTTTCTGGTTTGGTTTTGGGACTTTGGTTCAACTGACTATATTGCCCTACTTATCCAAAGTAATGGATAGGCAGACTCCTAACGAATTTTTTTTTAGACGTATGTCTTAATATTAATTTTATCGAATGTACATGTTACATTAGGAGTGTGAGTTATGAAACTAGCATGCCCAATAATATTTGTACTAAATTTTTATCTTTTTTATTTATGGGGTTTACATAATTTATAAACAACAGGAAAGGAGGTAGTGAAATATGAAATGCCAAGGCCAAAAATAGGGATACACAGGTACGTGTTTCTTCTGTACAAACAAAAAGGAAGACAAACAGTGACAACACCACCTTGTTTTTCCATATCAAGAGATAGATTCAACACAAGAAACTTTGCGGAAGAGAATCAACTTTGCCTCCCTGTTGCTGCTGTCTTCTTCAATTCTCAACGAGAATCAGCTTCGAAAAGACGTTGATGTTGTTAAAGTTACAGAAGTTGTAACTCGGAAAGGAAACTGTTTCCGATTTGATTCTGATTGGACTTAGATGGAATAAAGCTCTGACGTGTCTATTAACGTAGGGATAAACGTGTGTCTACTGGAGTCTTTACAGAGAGACTGCAGTCTTTTGCTGTCACTTTAGTGCTCTTTCGTTGAACCGTACGTTCTTGTAGTGCTATTTTATAGTTCTGTAACTTTGCTTTCTCAGTTACTATAAATATCTAGTTGTAATCTAACCTCTCTTCCAGGTGCTGGAGAGAAATACATCTTCGTCTAGTTAACTTATTAAAATTGCCAAAAATAGCAGTGAATACAAGTCATTAGGTAAAGATTGCATCATGCAAATTTGGTCAAGTAAACATTTTCATCATTATTTCCGTATTTTCCACATTTGGCGCAGACATAATAATTTAACTAATATATTATCAAACAATAACTAAATTAAAATTAGAAAAATTTGGAAGACCAAATCGAAATACAGGTACAGTAAGGTATATATAAATAGTTAGGAAAAAATAAAGTTGGGGCATACTCGGAAGTTGAAATTTTTTAGTATAATTACGATGGAAAACATGTCGTTAGTGATTTATGAGATTGATAATTGATAATTGATGGTAATTTATGAGATTGTGAGATTGGTAATTGATGCACTGCAGAAAGATCTGAATTATTTGAAGAAGTGGGTTGTCCTTAGTAATTTATTGGATTTTCAGAAGATGGTGTGACAATGTTAGATTTCAATGAAAAAGTGATCATTTTTTCAATGAAAAACATGTGTCTTAAGAGTCTTATTTATTCAATAACTTTTAATAGAAAACTTGGATTACACGTCATCAGTGTCGTTGTGATATTGGTGATAAAATTTATTGTTATGCATTTATTTCAAAACCTTCATTGTCTGAAATATTTTATTACTTTCATAATTTAGGCATTTATTATGATTTCCTATTTTCACATTTTTGTATTTAAAGACTTTGTAGCCCTATAGGTAATTTTCATATGTGGTTTAGTAATAATATTTAAGAGAGAGTATCTTTCTTTTCTCCAAATTATCAATATACATGAATGAATCAACAAGAGTGTGATGTCTAATTGGACTCGTATTCGTGTGCAAATCACCATTCTTTTCCAAGATTTTTATCAAATTTGTACAATGTTTCTCGTTCAAATTGTCATAGCCTGAAAACAACCTGGGTTTACTTTAACATTTTATACAAAAACAACTTAAGGAATCTAGGTTAATTTAAAAAAAGATTAAAATGGGAATGATAATTTAAAAAGAACTTTATTCAACTCAAAATATTTAGAAATATTTGTTCAACATCAATGGAAAACTAAAATGTTTAGTTGACCAATGAACCGCTTTTAATGATAAAAATTAAAAAAGTTAAATTAAACATTTTTAGAGAAAATTTATTGACTATCGTATCGTGTCTGAGACTCTAAACCTCATCTTTAACGATAATGCATCTCATCATATGAAAATTTAGAAGAAATGGGGTGTGTATAAAGTTATACTTAGTAAGTAAAAGCTTGCACACATAACATTACCACAATTGCAATCACATAAGGTATATATCATTCGTTTAAGAGGTTTTAATTCTTTCTTACAGAGTTCGCTGGTAAACTTTAATTAGAGGTCGCCACCACATCTAGAATAGAAAAGAAATTACCCGTCGATAAGTGTTAGCTTGTGAAGTACATACAAGTGACATTCCTCATGAGTAACACCCTGCACCTCCAAAAAGGTGGAACCATAAATAATTACTTTAACCTCTCACAAGTCTAACCAAAGTAGTAATTGTTAGTTTGTGAGGTACGTAAAAGTGACATTTCTCATGAGTACCATTTTGCACCTTTAAGAAGGTGGAACCAAAAATAAGATACTCTCTCACAAGTCTAACTAGAGCATTTACAAAGATCTTTCCTAGAGGATAAGACATACAAACCAGAGTTGTGGGCATGTGACTCTAATGACACAAAATACATACGTCTTCATACTACATTCATTCTTATCTTATCTTATGTATTAAAGTCTCAGAATCAATGTTTACACATCACAAGAACATCATAAAATAATTAATATTTGCATAAGAGAAAAAAGCATCACAACCAATAATCATCTCAAAGGCACTACTACAAATATGGGCTTTAATGACAACATGGTAATGATTTTGATGACAGGTCTCATAAACCTGTCATTAAAAAATAAGTGTGGAAGGTATTTTTTTTTACTTTTTGATACTATGACAGGTTTTAAATAACATGTCACCTTATTCTTATCTATAAGGACAAGTAATCTTAAATCTGTCAAAATCTTTTTACTTTTTTAATTCAATTATTTTTACATTCTCATTCTTACCAAAATGCCATCTGATAACCCTAATCTAAACCAATTTCCACAGCCTCTCCCTCAACTCCATCTCTCTCGACTCCATATCTCTCTCTCAACGCCATATCTCTCCTCTCTCTTAAGGGTTACCGATCAACTTCTCTCGAGCTCATCGGCATAACCATCGGAAGAGGAGAGAGCCTCGAGCTGTGGTTGTGTTTTAGTCGTGACAACCATCAAGGAATAGAGAGTTGGGGACGCGAGCTTCATCGCCACAACCACTGAAGAGCAGATCTAGGTTCGCGATCCTGGTCACCACAACCACCAAGCTAAGGTCCTGAAGAAGAGAGATAGAGTCGCGAACCTCATCGCCAGAGCCACTGAGCTAGGGTCCTAAAGAACAGAGAGCTGGGGTCATGAGTCTTGTCACCACATCCACCGAGCTAGGGTCTCAAAGAACAGAGATAAGGGTTTCATTATCAAATTCTTCTATGATTTGAGTGATTTTTGTCTGATTTTGTTATTTTTGAGTTTTTATGAGGCTATTAGGGTTTGTGTAATAACAAGTACTTTGTTTAATTTATGTTCCGTTCAACTTAAGTTGCCTTTTTTTTTCTTGTTCGTTTTTATGTTCAGAGCTAGTTTATTTATAATGCCTAGGTAAATGCTTGAAGAGGAATTAATGTGGAAAATCCTGTTGCTTGGCTATGGATACTACCATGCCATTGTTGAGATGGTGCCATTTGTATGCAACTTTTTCTGTAATTGGGTGTTTTCTATTTGAACTTTTCCATTATTTTCTTAGTATTTCTTTTAATCAGAATCTGGTTTCGTATGAATAGAGTTGATTTACTTAATCTGAGTATTATTTGAAAGCTACTAATGTTGTAACCTCCTGAAAATGTTGAGTCAAGGAGACATGAATTTGGTATATCATTATACAGCTTAGGTGGATCAATAAGTTGTAGTATGAGCTTCTATGAGAATTTTTTCTCTCTTCAAAACTTCAATGTCAGGTAAAACATCTCTATTGTTGAACTTAAGTACCATCTAATGAAATTGAAAAGCTTTTCCATTTCTCACATCTTGATTCTAATATGACTTCTACTAATATGGAAACATGTGTTGCGCATCATGGATCCTATCCTGGAGCATAGGTCACATAGCCAATTGTGCAAACTTAGCTAAGACCCTTTGAATCAATATCTCTCTAGATCTTTTTTATTGGATTTCTAGTAAATAAGGAAGCAGTTGAAGAACCTGATTTCCTACTAAGTGCATATGCTTCCACGTTAGCTTTTTCATGATGGTAACTAAGGTTTGATTTAACAGTTAGGATAGTATTGACAAATACTATACTAAATTTTTCAGACTGGACTATAATGTACTGTACAAGATTAAATAATATTGTCTAATTTTTGGTATTGTACCAGTTAAAAAATTAATTTACTTATACACTATTTGACAAAAATTATAATAATACTAGATTATAAAATAGATTGTCATCAATTGCTCCACATAAGTCATTTGAATCCCATTAACAGGTTGCTTGCTCTTAATAATATAAGTCAAATGATAAAATCAAAGAAAATAGACTAATAAATCACATTTTCAAAATAATAATAATAGTAAACACACGTCTTTTTTTGTCAAGGAATAAACACACATATTCACAACAAAAGGAGTGCGAGGAGGAATTTCTTTTCGTTTTGATAAAAACGCATAAGTTCAAGAACATTGTTGGTGAATATGTGTATAAACTTGTATTTTTGTGTTTCCATTTTTTCTGTGTCTATCCTGAATTGTTCTAAGAAATATGAAATAATCCACATAGTTTTGGTTAAAAACGTATAATTCATGCATAATACACATAGCATATTATACGTGGTAAATTAAATGCCCAAATCCCTAACTCTTATCCCTCTCTCGGGAGAAGATGGGAGTTATATAGTAACACTTTTTGTCCAGGAGAAAGTTCATTTCGAATGATGCGCTTTTCATGCCATTGTTTGGTATGTTCCTTGTCATCCGAGCATTTTCATAAGCACATTGACGTAACTCATCTAATTCATTAAGCTAAAGGCGTTGTTTGTCACCGGCAGCTTGTAGGTCAAAATTCAGCTTCGTAATTGCCTAGAATGCTCTATGCTCTAATTCAAGTGGTAAATGACATGCTTTTCCAAAAACTAATCGGTAAGGAGACATTCTGATCGATGTTTTAAAAGCAATATGATATGCCCAAAGAGCGTCATCAAGTTTCTTCGAGCAATCCTTTCTTGAAGCACTCATCGTCTTTTTGAGAATCCACTTTAATTCCCTGTTAGAATTCTCTACTTGACCACTCATGTGAGGATGATAAGCTGTGGCAATCTTATGTGTGACCCGATATTTCACTAAAAGAGCTTCAAATTGCTTGTTACAAAATGTGTACCTTCATCACTTATGATTGCTGGGTACCAAGATGGGTGAAGATATTTTTTTGTAAGAAATTCATAACTACTCTCGAATCATTTGTTGGCAGAGACATTGCTTCCACCCACTTGGAGACGTAGTCTACGACCACTAGGATGTAAAGGTAGCTGAAAGACGATGGAAAAGGTCCCATGAAGTCGATGCTCCATACATAAAAAATTTCTACCACCAAGATGTTATCTAGAACCATTTCATTTCGACGTGAAATATTCTGAGTTCGTTGGCATCATTTTCAAGTAGCAACATAAGCATGAACATCCTTGATAAGAGTAGGCCAATAAAAACTCAATTGAAGAATTTTAGCGGCTGTTCAATTGGTACCAAAATGACCACCATATTCTTAGGAATGACAATGGTGAAGGATACTTGTTTTCTCTTCTTGTGGAACACACCGCCTAATGATTTGGTCCGGACAATGCTTGTAAAGAAAAGAGTATTCCAAATAGTAATACTTCACATCTGACAAAATTTCTTCCTTTGTCGTCTAGATTGATCTGGAGGGAGTACATTATTAGCTAAGTAATTAACGAAACCAGCAAACCAAGGAAGATTACTAGTGCTTAGAGCGAAGAGTTGTTCATCCGGGAAAGTTTCTTTGATTGGTCTTTCATTCTCAACATTAATCTCAGCTTATTCCAATCTAGATAAATGACCGGCTACAAGATTCTCTGTGCCTTTCTTATCCCAAATCTGCAAGTCAAATTCTTGCAACAATAAAACCCATCGTATCAAGCGTGGCTTAGCATCCTTCTTCTCGATCAAATACTTAATGACGGAGTGGTCGGTGAACACAATGACTTTAGTTCCAATCAAGTATGACATAAATTTCTCAAAAGTGAAAATGAGGACCACTAATTCTTTCTCAGTAGTGGCATAATTGAGTTGAGCATCATTGAGTATTTTGACTTGCATAATAAATAGCATGAAAAACTTTTCCCTTTCGTTTCCCCAAGACATCCCCAATAGCATAATCGCTAGCATCACACTCAACTCAAACGGTGAATCTCAATCCAGTGCTACATTGTAGGAGCAGATACCAACGATGTCTTCAAGAGTGTAAATGCTTTATGACACTCCTCATTAAAATAAAACAGAACATCCTTCTTAAGAAGATTACAGAGAAGCTTCGTGATCTTGGAAAATCTTTAAGGAAACGGTGGCAAAATTCAGCATGTCCAAGAAAACTCCGAATGCCTTTTACTGATATCGGTGGTGGAAGCTTCTCAGTGGTCTTAATTTTTGCACGATCTACTTCAATCCCTTTAGCTGAGAGTCGATGACCAAGAAAAATGCCCTCTTATACCATAAAATGACACTTTTCCCAATTCAAGACCAAGTTTGTTTTCTTACATCGTTCCAACACAAGAGATAAATTTGCCAAACAATAATCAAAAGAAGAACCAAAGACTGAGAAATCATTTATAAATACCTCAATGAAATGCTCCACCATGTTAGTAAAGATTACAATCATGCACATTTGAAACATTGTTGGTGCGTTACATAAACCAAACAGCATCCGTCTAAACGCAAATCACTACAAGAAATATGGCATTCTACAAGAGGTAGAAATCTTGTGAAAAGTAATCCATAGGGTTCTCACGGCACCTATGACAATCCCTCATATTAAAAGTCCACATTTTTCACAAGGCACAATGCCTCTTGTGAAGAACCCTGTGGTATCTCTCTTTTTACAATATTTTTCGACTCATGTAGAACATTGTCTAATAGGATTTTCGGACCCCTGTAGAATGTATTCAACATGTATTTTAATACTTGTGAATCAACATTCACATATATTTTTGTATAAATAAAATGAGATACATTAAGATTCATTGATATGTCAATTATTTATATTATATGTGTTCAAACTGATAATTTTAAATAGCATAAAGAGCACAAATATAACATTAGTATATATCATTTTCCACAAAGTGCTACATTATTCATTTGATCAACATACAAAAAAATCTAACTTGAAAACTAACTTATCCTTATACAAGCAACACTTGTCCTTGAAATATACAAACAATACTTGTTCTAATCTCGTCCATAATAATTATATACCATGGACCCGTTTGTGTTTGCCTTAATCATCATTTTCCCCTGTTGTTGCATATCCATCATCTCCAATGCCTGTCACCAAATTGAAATTTAGTAAATTGTACTAAGGAAAGGAATAACAGATGACTCCTTGCACAATAAGTTGTGATAATTTTGTTCTCCATCCCCATCATAGGCAAGACTTTTGCTGCATTGAGAAAATAAAAATATAAGCATACAGAGTTTCTATTGGACTAAAAAGTTTCTACATATCAAGCAAATCTAGAGCAACAATTTATATGATAATCCCAAACAATATGATCAATATTTATGATATATTTGGAAAATCAATGCCTTAGGTGAAATATAATTGTCTTGGGAGCCCGAAAATAATTAAACAAGGCATCTGGACCAAGAATAAAGTCGCCACTTCCCCAAAGAATAATGAGGATAACTATAGAGGAAAATGTGGTGCCAATCTCCAAGCTTTTGCTGGAAAAACAGAGGAGTGATAATTAGACTAAAAATTTCATGAGCATATAAAGTTTGTGAAAATGACAGAACCAATCAGGTTTCAGAAAATCAGAACATTAATAAATATGTCCTCTAAGTGTAGTTTACCTGAAAAAAATGGGTGAAGAAATGCAGATGTTGTTGTGCGTTGGGTGCAATTAAAAAATTGAATAAATGTGCCAGGGTAATTATTAAACTACCTCGACAAAGCTTGGTAAATATATGAAGAAAAGTGTTTAGCTCTTCTATCACTCCACTAAATGGATAAAATGTGCTTTTGTTTTGCTCATCAAAACTATAAAGTGAAATTTATAATAATATTATGAAATATCATAAGAATATATTGAATCATAGAAAATCATGAAAACTCAATACATCTATAATATCCAGTCTAAATATAATGAAGTGCTCCTAAATATGTGGAATGTAGATACATGAGAAAGGTTATTGCCCATAAACATGAAAAATTAAAGCATAAAAAATAGCTAGATTATATGTGCCTTCCTCTTAAGCATATTCTGTGAAGTACATGAGAAAGTTATTTTATTAGTGCCTTCCTCTTAAGCATATTCTGCCAAATTGTTTCAATCTCTTAGGAACTCAATGTACATATAAGTCACTTACCATGGATCAAAAATCTCATATATTTTCATTTTCAAGCCTTAGACCAGTACCATAACACATCTATTCAAGAATCTGAGTGAAAGTTTACTCATTCAGCTGAGGTGAATTAACATAACAAAGAAAATAAGTTTCATTCTACTATTACATATAGAGTTATACATCAGCAACCCATAATACATATATACTGAAAACACAAATAGAAAAAAGAGACTTATACATAGATGTTAATAGTAAATCGCTGAAAAATAATTTAGAGTATTTGGCACCACTAACCATGTGATATTGACCTCAAAATGACAAAAATGTAAAGGATTAACATCCTTCATTTGAATGCTGAATAAAAAGGATTAGCATCTTCATTTGGATGCGGAATACAAGATAATATCTTGAAAGACCTAACACTACCTTAAGGTCTCCTTTTCAAATCTTACCACATTTTGGGATCAGCATCTTCAATCCCAATGATGGTCCCATTGAATCTAAGACAAAAAAATTGTACATCAGAAATATCATTTGGAACCTCATACATATATATTAAGTCTTCTTTATATACTCCATATACTGCTCTTACGAAACATGAAATTCAGAAGGACTTCATCTGCCAAACTTGGCAAATTAAGTGGATGCAAATATTTTCTTCCAATGGATCAAATAAACGAAAGATAAATTTAGTGAAAATAAACTACAAGAGAATGGATTGTCAATGTATTAAGGATGGACCATCAACCTGTACCATTGGGTGATATAATAAACTATAACAGAGATTTATGTAATTATGTTTGTTACTTATGTCGATCAACATATTCATAGAAAGAACAAAAGTATTGGTGTTGCTACGACTTCTAATTCATAAAGTAAACAAAACCATAATTAAAATTTTGTGTCCAACCTCAACCATTTCTCTTCTAGCCTTCATCAACAGACAAATCACAAAAAAACAGTAAGAAACAAAAACTTGACGAAAAATAAAATTTGGCCTAGAAGTTAAGGAAAAAACATAAGCCATATCATTTTTCCCCAAAATCATGACCCTATATAATACCTTAACTTCAAAATCATGGTGGCGATGAGGCTAGGTAGTGTCGCACGACCCTTTCTAACTTCAGGACCCTGGATCTCTTTCTTAGAAGGAAACAAAAAGTGAGAAGCTAAGGTATTAAAATACAATAACACAAAGAAATTACACATGAAAGATATTAGAGAGAAGATGGAAAGGTACATTGGGGTTCCTTGGTGAATACACAAATCAAGACCCAAAGCACAAAGACACGGTAAGAAACAAAAACTTGACTCTAGTGAGACCATCTTTCTATCAAAAAGAAGAAAAACAAATTGTTATAAAACAACCAGAGAATCAAAACCCAATTGTGTAAAAACAAAACCCAGTTTCAATCCCTTGAGTAAAAGTATTCTCAAACCTATAACAGAATATGAACAATGCTGAGAAAAGGTTGAGATTCCTGAAGGTTGTTACTAAGCTCTTGTCGGGTCTCTTCTTTGACGTTTTCTTCTTCAGCGAAAAGAAGAAAGAGAATCAAAAAATTCTTTGACAAACCTATCCCTAGTTCACTCTTTATTTTGAATGAGAGAATGAGAGAGAAGCTAATCTATGAGCTCTACTCTCTCTTCTTTAATGAAGGCCTAGCCTGAGGTTGTCTGTTTGTATTTTGAAAGGGAGAACCTACGAGAGAGAGGTTCTTCGTGTTTTGTATTTTAAGAAGAATTGAGAGAGAGAAGGAACTGAGCTTGTCTCTGAAAATCGAGAGGAATCGAGAGAGACTCAAGAAGCAACAGAGTTTCTCTCTGAAAATCGAGAAGAAGAGCTTCTGAGAGCTACAAGAGAGAGAGAGCATTCGAGAGAGAATCTATGACAGAGAACTGAAAGATAGAGCTACAAGAGAGATTCGAGAAGGAATTGAGCTTCTAGAGAAGAAATCGAGAGAGAAAAATGAAGAGGGTAGGGTTTGGGTTTGTAATCGAGAGAGGTCTTGAGTGTATGTAGGAATGGCAGATCTCTCTCAAGAAGAAATAAAGAGAGAAGACTGAATAGGGAAGGGTTTGGGTGTGTAAACGAGAGCCTCTCTTCACTAAAACTCACTCCCATATTTTTTTTGAAGTTCCGCTTCCCTTAAAATTCCTCCCACTTAGTTTTTAACTTTTAAGAGGAATTTTTTTATGGGGTTCATAAAGACTCTTGTTGTTTCGAGTTTTTTATAGGAGGAGGCTATGAACCCTATATTTTTATGGGGTTCATAAAGACTCTTGTTGTTTCTTGTGGGCACATGAATTTTGTCTTCTCTTGATCCTCCGGTGCTATGGAAATTTGGTTATAACAAGAATAACCACCTAAGAAGCAGTAATATGCATGACCAACCAGTTTGTCAAGGATTTGATCAATAAATGGCAATGAGAAGTGATCTTTGCGTGCAGCTTTGTTGAGCTTTCTGTAATCAATACATACTCTCCAATCGGTCACCGTTCTCATTAGAATTAATTCATTCTTTCCATTGGCGACCACTGTCATTCCACCTTTTTTTGGCACAACTTGATAGAACTGACCCTGGCACTATCAAAATTATGGTAGATAATACTTGCATCAAGAAGCTTCAGCATTTCCGCTCTTACCACCTCCTTCATATTGGGATTTAACTAGCGCTCGTGATCCATAGATGGTCTAAAATTATCCTCCATCAAGACTTTATGCATGTAAAGCGATGGGATAATTCCCCTTATGTCAGAGATTGACCACCCTAGGGTCATTCTGTGCTCACTCAATACTCTCCAAAGTTTATCTTCTTGTTCACCATTTAATAGAGTAAAGATAATGATAGGAAGAGTAGAGGCTTCTCCCAAATAACCATATCAAAGGTGGGTTGGCAATTGCTTGAGTTCTAACACCAGTGGTTTTTTAATTGATGACAATTGTCTAGGTTTACCTTCTCCTAATTCTTCAAAAGTCCTCTTGATGAATATTGGTGGAGATGATTCCAACCGATTTAGACACTCCAAAATATCTGGATCTTCCTTGTCAATATTCCCAATTGAAAATGCTTTGAATGGTTCAATCGGATATCTTTTCTTAATTGCTTCCTTGATATATCTCTCTATACTATCCACCCGAAAACAACTATCCACATCATTGGGATATTTCATTTCTTTGAAGACATTGAAAATTACTTACTCTTCTTGTACTCTCAGAATAAGCTGCACTTTCTGCACATCAATAAGAGTTCTCCCCATAGCCAAGAATGGTATGCCAAGAATAATTGGAATTTTTCGGTCTCCATCCATGTCAAGAATAATAAAATCAACTGGGAAGATAAACTTATCCACCTTTACAAAGACATCCTTAATAATTCCCCGTGTATATTTGATGGAACGATCAATGGTGCACGGAATAGTAAAACTCCAAGGGTCCTTTAGTTTTAGGGGAAATTTATTCTGAAGACTGCAATGCACTCCTCGATAAGTGCAATTGTCTAACACTACTCTATCTTTTTCTTGTTTGAGAGAATTTGCTTCATGAATTTGACATAGCTCGATACTTGTTCCAAAGTATCGGCAAAAGGAATGTTGATGTGCAGTTTCTTAAACAGATCTAGAAACTTAGAAAATTGCTTGTTCAATTTATGTTTTTGGAACCGCTGAGGGTATCGAATAGGTGGAACATACAGTGTAGGATTATCAGGAAAGGTTTTGACTTAGGCTTCTCTTCCTTCTTTTTTGAGCTTTTGGCTAGATCATCACCCAATGTTTCAACATCTACTTCAATTGAATGAGAACTTTCAACAGTCACTTTTTTAGGTCTGCTAAATCCTTGCCACTATGAAGAGTAATGGCCTTTACTTACTCTCTTGTATTTTCTCAGTGTTGCTCGGTAGAGAACCTTGTGTTTTTTAGTGTGTATTTTTGAAAGTTGGCCCATTTGAAGCACCAAATTCCGAATAGACACAGCTTGACTCTAAATACTTGTTTCTCACGTCAGAAGTGTAGCATCTGTTTTGGCCATAAATTGAGTAGTATTGACTATGAGCTGGGTAATAGCATCTTAAAGAAATTTAAGATTGTTCAGGCTAAATTTGAGGCTGAGTAGCAACTGGTGGATTAATCATAATCTAACCTTTATTCCAAGAAAAATTGGGGTGATTTTACCATCATTGGTTGTAGGTGTTGAAGAATGGAATATTCTGCTTATTGTAGTTCCCAACAAAGTTAGCCTGTTCAGACTGAGAAGGAGCGAAGGGATTACCAGCTTGGCAAACAGTGCTAGAATGAGGTCCATTACATATGTCATAAACTTCTTGTGTAGCATAAATTACACTAACATTGACAGTGAAAGAGCTAAATTACTTTGACAGTGTAGTTATTTGAGCTGTGAGAGTAGTAAGTGCATCTATTTCATGAACTCCATGAGTCTTTCTTGGTACATTGCGTTCAGTTGGCCATTGATAAGCACTAGATTCCATTTTTCTAGCAAGGCATAAGTATCCTCATGTGTTTTTCCCATCAAAGAACCTCCTTGTGTTGCATCCACTAGTGTCCTTGTTAAATTTCCCAAACCATTGTAAAAAGTTTATAAGTGACTGCATATCATGTTGGGCAAATGTCGTGATCTCATTCCTCATTTTGGCTGTTTTAGTTGGTGGAAATAAGTTGGCTAAAAATTTCTAAGAGAGGCCGTTCTAAGTAATGATATATCCAGCTTAAAAGAGTTCAACCAACTCTTAGCCATGTCATGTAGTGAGAGTGGGAATAATCTCAGCCTAATTACATTAGTTGAGACACTATTATGCTTAAATGTCTCACAAATTTCAAGAAAATGGGCTATGTGAACGTTTGGGTCATCGTTAGGTAGACCACTGAACTGATTTGATTACACAATTTGAATGATAGCCTGCTTAATCACAAAATTATTGGCATTAATAACAGGCCGTTGAAAGGTAGACGCAGCCTCATTGACCACTAGCATAACATAGTCTCGAATCTCCATATTATTTTGGTTATTCAAAATTTCAGGATTTTCTCTGACATCTTCCATAGTTTTTTGAGGTTGTTTAGAAGCTTCTCTCCTCACTTTTCTACTAAGATGACAAGTTCGCTCAATATCCAAATTTAGGGGAGTCAAATTTTCACTTCCAAATTTTCTCAAACACCTTAGAAAACGCCTGAAAATTCAAAATAGTAAACAATTGTAAATAAAAAAATAATACTCGAAGTAAAATTACGGATATGTAACTCTAATATTAATAAACAAAATCGATCCCCGGCAACGGCGCCAAAAACTTGTTACGATTTTTTAGAGTACAAGTGTACCCTATCACATGATTGATTGATATCAAGTATTAAAATCAACTCAACCTTAATTCTAAATGAGAATGATCAAAAGTTAGGAGTTTTACTTAAGCTAAAATTCTAATTAAACTAAATTGATAAATATTTAATAAAGATAAAAGAATTCAAATTTTAATAGTTAAAAGCTCTAGGATTTTTTATTTCACCAAACCAAACATGCTCTAAATTTTAAATCTCAATCAATCAATGTTTATCGAATTATTGACAGTGAATTTCTCTAATGTATTTATCAATCTTTCTCAAGCATCGATAATAATAAATCAAAAATACTAATCCCACATCACTGTCAAGATTAAATAAATTGAAACTTATTAAGTACAAGAAATTATAATTGCTACACTAGGTCCACAATTATCTCTAACTTATGAAATTCTAATGGTGTTATAGACAAAGAGAAAATTTAATCATCACTTCTCAGCCTCAAAATTAAATCCAAAATCATGCAATAGTTGGTTAGAAGATCACAAGCATTAAGAACAAATTATAATACTCAATAATATTGAATAAACATTGATTGTATTAAAAATTAAAATATATGAAAAATCATAGTTTGGCTACGTCGTAGCCCTAGATAAGAAAATTAGAACATACTAGAATAATGAAAAATCTTAATATATTCATGAACATAGAGGAAAAGAGAAGAAAAACAAGATTTTAGGATGGAATTGAAATGGAGATTCGTTTCTCGGTTGGATCCGTCTTTGTTTCCTTTCCAAAAAACTCTCCCTCTGCTTTCCATGTCCAGAAAGACCTCTAAAACCCTCATTATATTTATACAGTAGGTTTGATAAGGATAAAATTAGAGTGAAAATCGGAAAGAAAAAAAATATTTATTACACTAGCGTCGCGACGACAACGACACGACGTTGGCGTATCGTAACATCCAGTGTCGAGATGCTGGCTTGTTGTAACGCTCAACGTCGCAGTGCTAGGAGACAGCATCGTGACACTAAATTTTTTCCCAGGTCCATTTTTTCTCGACTTATCCATATTTTCTCCTTTCAAATCTTTCCATTTCAATCCAAATGCGCTAGAATATGCACAAAATACAAGTAAAACAAACATAAAGTAAATAATAACAGTCAGAGAACCAATAAAGTTAAAGTTAAGATTATCTAAAATGTGAGTGTGAAACACACTCATAAAAGACTCACCTAGGCCCTTAACTCCTCTCTCTCTCTCGGATCTTCTACTTTAGAATCAATCTGATGATGGTCTTCTCTGGTTAACCTATTGAATCTGGTAAAAGCAGTCTGGTGATGGTCTTGTCTCTCCCTCACTCTTTTCTCTCTCTATGGTCCTCTTCTTCCGAACACACACACACACACACTCTCTCTCTCTCTCTCTCTCTCTCTCTCTCTCTCTCTTTCTCTCTCTCTCTCTCACTCAACTTGGAGAATTTGAGTTTGTTGATTTTTAATTTTGATTGTGCTCTAAACTGAACATGGTTTCTTCTAAAATTTGATTGTTCTATGAATTGAATATGGTTTCTATTGATTCTAAATATTTTTTTATTAATTTTGAATTTGGTTATGTTGATTCTAAATTTAGGTTAGTTGATTCTGAATTATATGAATTTTGATTGTGCTTAGTTTCTGTTGATTCTAGTTTATAATTTTAGAATTTAGATTATCAAATGAGGAAAAGGATAAGTTTTGGTATTATCCTGAACAATTAAATAATCATTTGAAGTATAAATTTGTGAGATAAATTTTGCTGGAAGGATTTCTAGAGAACTAAAATCTCATTTATCTGGAACAATTAGTCATGCCATTGATATATACTGTAAAGTACTAGAGGAGGTTCAAGCTTATGCATTTTTGTTAATTGGAGATTAAAGTTCTAGTAAGAAGAGAAAAAATGACTCAGTTAATGAATGTAATCAGAGGTCTTTCTCTTTGGGTCTATCTAATCAAACTCAAACCACAATCTCAGAATTCTCTGCTAGGAAATATAAGAGCAATGTTGATGAAAAAATTGCTCAGTTATTCATATGAACCACATAGCATTTACTATTACTTAGTCTCGATCAGTTCTTGATATGAGTAAAGCTTTAGATGATTTTGGTAGTGATTATATTTGTACCTAGTTACTCAATGCTTCATACTAAGTTAATATTTGAGGCAAGAACATATGTTGAGACTTATATTGCATGTGTCAAAAAATCATGGATTAGAACATGTTGCAGACTCATGGACAAACATAAGGAAGCGGTCTTGGGTCAATGTTATCACATGCTCTCCATTAGGTGCTATTTTTTTAAAATCATTTAAATGTTCAAATGATAGACTAAACGATGAGTATCTTTATAATATTTTCTCTAATGTCATTGATGAAATCGACCCTTAACAGTTGTTGCATGCTTTTGAGAAAATATCCTCGATTACACACAACCAAATTTGCATCCCATGGTACTAATTTGTCGTTGAAGGGTCATTATAATCAAATTTGAATGGGTGAAAATTTTGATTGATGATGCGAGGGCCTCTTATGGCCTTTAAGACCCTTACACTCTAATATAATGGTCGTTACACACCATAATTATTGTTATGTAATGGTCTCGAGGGCCTCCGAGACCCTTACACGCGAATATAATGAAGCTATTCGAATTCATGTATGTCATAGCCACTTTCGCGACATAACGATCGTGACGGATTGCAACCGGTCATTACAGATAGCTATTGAAGACAAAAATAAGAAACACCATTGAAAAAGAGAGTAAAGGTACAAGAAATGAGATTAGTATAGATGATCTGGGAAAATAGAGTAAAGATCTTAAACAATCATACTAAAAAGGAGAGTACAGGTCTCAGAAATTAATATATGAAAAGTTAAAAGCTACTCTACTCTACCCATCAATTGTAGAGAACTGCTATGCCCATCTATTACTCATATTTTGCTACTAATTTATTACTTTAGATAGTATGTATAAGTATAAACAGGCATTGCGAGACTTGTTCACTTTTAGAGAATGGATGAACAAAAAATATGGAAGGGCGAAAGATGGAGAGCCCTATGAGGTAAAGGAGATTATTTTAGGGGAACGATTCAGGGGAAAATTTAAGGATATTCTTGCTGTAGCTGAACCCCTTGTAAATTTTTAAAGTTGGTGGAGGGAGATGAGAAGCCAACCACGTGATTTATTTATTAGTCGTTGGACATAGCTAAACTTGTAATCCAAAGTAATTCAAAGGGTCGTGCAACAAACAATGTCTGGTAAATATATCTCATATGTGTTACGTATTTTTTGTATTTTAGGATGTTAAATATATTTAGTTATCACTAATTCAGCTAATGGGAGATGTTCACCTAAATTACAACGTATAACTATTAGAGTATTAAGTCAAACTATTTCTGCTTCAAATTGTGAATGTTATTGGAGTACATTCAGTCTCATCCACACAAAAATAAGGAACATGTAAAAGTATGTAAAGTAAAAAAAAACTTGTTTTTCTACATTTCAATATGAGACTAATGGTAAAAAAAACCGAAAAGCAGTCAAGATGACATAGATAACCGCTATAATCCAGTTAATTTGGATTACATATTTGAGGAAGATGATCTACTGAATGCCCTGCTTAGAAGAAAGAGAAAATCCTTATTAGATGATTGGATGATGATGATGGGAACGATACAACAACTATGTAACATATAGATCAAGTTGATTCTTCAAATGATGATGATGGGAACAGAAATGAAGGGGTATATAAAGTTTAAATCTCCCAAGTGATGATGATACTGGTAGTAATGCTCCTTTGAAACTAGAAACGAAGAGGTATATAAAGTTATACTTTGTGACAATTATTATCATTATGACAGATATAGTATACCTGATAATAATGATTATGGTATACCCCCACCTTCAACGCCTAGAGGTAGAACTACTAGTACTCAACCATAAAAAAAAAAGGATGAGTGGCAATATTGTGTTTCAGTCGATGTCACAAATGATTTTAGTCAATTTAGGATTAACGATGTTAACGCTCATGACCATTATCCACATAATGAGACTCAACTTAATCCTTCCTATTATCTATTTGCACCAACTCATTACGAGGAGCTAGAAACAGGTCACACTAGTGATTCTACTCTTGGGGCATTTTTTTTATATTTTCAAATGGATGGAGAGGACTTCATCTATTTAAAAGTAATGATTCTAGAAATGAGGATTCTGATGCTCTACGTGATTCATTTTGATATTAACAACGATTTGTTTGGTATATTGATATTATTTGATTTATGGTTTATCATCTCATATGTTGTGAACACAAAACTTTTACATTTTTTCCTTAAGCTAATAGATAAGAGAGAGACTTTATTATAACTAATGGTATTGTGTTAAAATATGATAAAAATGAAAAAAAATACCAATTGTTAGTAATGATGAAAATGTCTTTAAATGTAAGAAAATGTTATTGTGGCATTTATAAGTAGAAAATCAATAGTTTTCTTCGAAATGCTAAGAGTTAAAAAAATTCAAGCCCACGACACTCGTGACCTTTTACATAACATCTATTACATTTGATTTCTGTGACATCGCGATCGTGAAGTGACAACAATTTTAAACCATGACTGGAAGTTCAAATGGTATACAAAACAAAAATAGTCCGAGAGAAGTTGTCAAGTTCCACATTTTTCTTCAAATGCGTTTTGAAATCTATTTCCAAACCTCCCTCGTTATAATCTTTTCAGAAACCAGAGAAGACATTTCAGCTCGATTTCTCTGTTCTATCTTTCAGAAACTCTTACATTCTCGGAAAACAATCTGAAGAGGCGTATGAGATTTTTGATTTAATTGTTAAGAGTTCTACCAGTGGCGGGAGAGAGTTTCGTTTTGATGAAAATGAATGAAAGAAAGAGAAGTGGAGAGAAAAAATTAATAGAGGAAGAAGAGCTCACTGGTAATGACAAAGATGGGAGATTTATGGTGGTCCTAAGGATGACTCCTCACGTCGCTCGGTTGAGGGGCTTTGAAAGACTTCGTGCTTATTCTTAGACTAAAAGTTTTTTGTCATGTACATCCTCTTTTCTCATGAGGGGACTATTCAATACGGTGATGGTAGGGCTATCTAGCTCAATGTATTAACTAGTATAGTTGAATTATTTTCAAGGAAAATACTGGATAATACGAACTTAGTGCTATCAACTCCCTTAATATTGTTCAGTCCTAGCAGTTAAACAAAGCCTAATTACACAGTCATAATGAAGGGATTGGCGTGGCCTAAAACTGTTATGATCTAAAAATCTAATTGTTAAACAATTTAATTTCTGCTAGAACGAATATTGAAATCATACATTGGATGTATGAACCCTAAAAATCAAAGCTTTTTTCTCACAATTTGATATTTGATCTACGTGTAAACCATGCTCAATCTACACTCAAAACTCATTGGGGAGGCAAACTTTGACGAATTATTGGACAGCCTAAAACACATCGAAATCATATGAATTTTCTAGAGAGTTAATGTTCATATCTAATAATTTATTTACTGATATTTAGATTCAAAAGTGTTGGTTTGAATAGGGAAATATTAAATGTTTAATATGCTGTAAAAATAGTTTTTAAAAACTATGGTCAGGTTTTTAAACTGTTAGACTGATTTTCCATGATACTTAAAACACGAAATTCATTAAAAAATAACATAATTTCAGGGATATATATCTCTATACATATATAACATTAAATCTAAAATTCTCAGGAGAACTTACTGAATCAAACTCTTAGATAGTCAAACGTGCGTCTCAGTCATCAAACAGGTAAGATTTGCTAAATTTGTTCATGCAAATTTCAAATTTAAAGCCAACTAATAACTTTATCTTAAATTTAAAACAATGTAGTTTTGTAGATTAGAATAAACTTTTAGATATATAATAACTATATCTTCTTAAACTTATACATGAACAATACATTTTTATTTCTCACAAACATTAATTTAAATGAGAAACAATATTATAAAAGATTACACAAAATTGCTATATCATAAATCATTCAAACAAAGAAATTAGAACATCAATATACCAAATAATTATTCTAATGGTAACTAGAATACTCACTAAAAATGTTGATTGTTACAGAAACTTCTGCTACATCACAACCTATTATTAGCTTTAGGGTCATACTTCAGTGTGTAATAACTAAAAAAAGTTAAGATTGCATGAAGTGAAAAGAATCAAAGTCTACTTTTTTTTACTTTTCACCTATAATCAGTAACCCTTTGATTACCATTTCTTCTGCACAGCTTTTTTGGGCACGTTTTGAATGCAGAATATACGTCAAAAGAAGCATGCCATTTTACAGAATCGAAATCCTAAGTTGATTTTGTGTTTTTCTGTAAAAACACTTTTGACTACAGTGACTTTCTGTTATAAACATGTACAGTACTATTCTAAAATTGTACAGTCTGCTGTGAAATATTAAGCCATTATTTTATAATACTTTTTTTAAGGTGTTCTTTTTTTTAACAGAGATTTCTTAAGGTATTCAGTCAGGCTTTATGTGTATCTTTTTTTTTTTTTACTTTTTCATGCTTAATTTTTGAATTATTGTCGTCTAAATCAATATATAATGAACGCGGGAGCACATATTAAGGGGAGAAACAACGAAGAAATAACAGAAAAACCAAATAGAAACTTAAGTAAAAAAACATCCTTGAAAACTATTTCTGTAGTGGAAAAAAATAAAGTTATACTTTTTTCTTTAAAGTAATCATTCTTGAAGAAAATTAATAATATAGTAACACATGTGACCTATGAATCAAACACACAATGACTCAATTGTCATTGGATTTCCATCAGGTTGGATTCAACCAACTATGTTCTTTGACGTTTTCAAATTTCTTCAATTTTGAAGGCTCATGGCTTGTTTGAATATGTCGATGGTGCTAATCTTTGCCCACCCAAATTTCTGCAAGATGAGAAAGGTGATCTCACATACAAAATTGATCCAAAATTTCATACATGGATTAGTTAAGATCAAGCCCTCATGACTTTATTGAATACGACCCTTTCTCCCTTTGCTCTCTCTTGCATGGTTGGCTACACTTCTAGAGCTTGATTTGAGAGGTTTACATCATATCTATCTAGTATTAGATTATCTACTTCTAATGCTGACACATCTCTCTTCTTTCACAAATCTACATCTTTTGTTGTTTATCTATTACTTTATGTAGATGATATAATCATCACTAGAACTAGTTCATAAGCTATAAATGATCTTCTTCATAATCTCAACACTGAATTTGAAATGACAGATCTTGGATCTGTCAAGCACTTTCTTGGCTTACAAGTTCATCAATCCACTTCTAGCATTCATGTACGCCAGCAAAATTATGTGCTCAGCCTTCCTGATAAATCAGGGATGACAAATGCTAAGCCATGCGAAACTCCAATGTCCATCACGGCCAATCTGCACGATAGCTCTGCTGCTCTTCTTTTTTATCCAACTACTTATAGAATGCTTATTGGAGGACTGAAATATCTTACGTTCAGTCATCCGGACATCACCTTTGCAGTTAACAAAATGTGTCAATTCACGCATCCACCTTCTTGCTTATATTTAGCAGCTATCAAACGAATCCTAAGATACCTAAAGGGTACATCAGATCATGGCATTTTGTTTCAAAAGGGAAATCTTTGCCTCAATGCTTTTACTGACTCGGATTGGAAAGGAGACTCCATTGACAGGCGCTCAACATCAGGTTTCATAATCTTTTTAGGTAACAATCCAATCTCTTGGTCAGCAAAGAAACAAAGTATAGTTGCTCATTCTACAACTGAAGTTGAATACAAAAGTCTTGCCAACACAGCAGCTGAAGTTTCATGGATAAGACAACTCCTTCAAGATCTTCATATTCCTCTTGAGCAACCTCCTCAACGCTGGTGCGACACAATCTCTTCAATTTCCTTTGCATCTAATCCAGTGCTTCATGATCGAACCAAATATATTGAGATTGATTACCATTTTATCCAAGAGAATGTGGCAAAGAAAGACTTATTGGTTAGCTACATTAGCTGCCATGACCAGTTAGCTGACATAATGACAAAAGCTTTATCTTTTAATTCTTTTCATTCCACTAGGTCCAAACTGATGCTTCCTTTTCACTTAGCATCAGTTTGAGGGGGGCTAATGGCTCATTATTACGTGTGCATATTGTTCATGCATAATCACGTGTAGTTAATCTGTTTTAGTTAGACTTCTCTTCCTTTGAAAAAACTTCAATGAGAATATACAGTATTATTATTCTTCCTGTGCAATCTCTCTTCTCTCCTTCATCTTTCTTTTTTTTTTCTTGATTTATTCTAACTCAGAAAGTTGAAGATTTAGTTTTACTTTTGTTTTAGTACAAACTCTGAAGAAAATGGACATTAATGAAAACGATTCATTACGGCAAGAATTCAATGATTTTGTACATAAGTGTACGTACGTTTTACTTACACAAAAGATCTTGTAAATTATACAATTTTGATTTCATATCTCACATTCCCTCTTCCTTTTGGTATTGAAGGAATATTATTATAATTAGATGGAAATTACTCTTTACTGACTCAACTTAGGGCCTGGATTCTCTAATGTTTGGTTGAACATGATAATGTTATTGTTGATCTGAGAGGTCCGCTAAAAAATCAACGGTACGAATAGTCTTTAAGCAAAATTTAAAAACAATTACATTTTTACTATTTTTTTTATTCCCATGAAAAGTTAGTCTGGCCATTTTACAGAAAATCGACGGTTCAGGTCGGATGCAATCACCTCCTATTTAAGGTGTTCAAATCCCTCAACTCAGTGCGTGGATTTTTTTAAATCCTAATTCTAATTTTTTGGGAGGAAACCTGCTGCAAATTAGGTAATCATTCCCTCCTAAGGTAATTGTTTTTTTTAACTTGGAAATTTTGTTAATTTTTTTGGGAGAAAACCTGCAACAAATCAGGTAATCAGTCTCTCCTGCAGTAGTTTTTTTTCTAATTTTATTTGCTTTATATGTTACTTATAATTTATATAAATTAGTGTTCGAGAATATAGATATATTCTAAAGTACATTGAGAGAAATGGAAGAGCAACTAACGCAAAAAACACACATGAAAGTCAATCCTTAACGATCACGCTATATATTTCAGTAAAGCATACTCGCAACGAATTCTGAAAGAAACGAAAGCCAGGTTTTTATTGTTACACTCTGCCAGAGAGTCATCCACAGAATATGCTAGAAGTATATGAACCATAATATAAAATCAAGGAGAAATTTAAATTGAGTCTTATTTTCATGGTTTTCTTAAAACAGTTACATCCATCTATTTGTGGTATTAAAGGTTGATAACGGCGTTTATTTTTCAAGATAAAAAATATCGAAGGTAGCTGAAAACCACCCGACTTCACCATCTTATCGAGCTGACTTGTCTGAATTTTACCACTAGAGTAACGACTCAGAACCAAGACTAAGATCAAGACTCGGACTAGAAAATAGAACCGATGACTAAACCAGAAATAAATCGAAATGAAAATTGAACTGGAACTAAGCACAAAACCAAACCGAGAAAACCAAACCGAAATTGAGCAAAAATCGAGAAAAGACAAAAGAGAGAAAACTATAACTAATTACTTTTGTTGCCGTGTCAAATGAGGAGGACAACACCTATTTTTATAATGTTTACGGGGGGAGCCACCATAACGGCCATTTAACCCATTAAAGGCCAAAAATATTTTGGCCTTTATTTAAAAATAAAATATTAAAGGACCTTAATTTACATAGAATATTCTATTCCAAGCATATTCTAGACATTTTTTTATGTCTCTAGATATTTTCAACACATGAGTCTAGAGATTTACTGAAAATGACTATTATCAGATGATTTTCTAAAAGAACGTGATGATTATTTTTTAGAGATTTTTGTTAATTATTAATCATAGAGAAAATTACTATGAGCAATTGTGTTTATAACTCAATTCTCTGATTGATCAACTGATGATCTGATCAACTCATTCAACAACTTAGGTTATTCAAATAAAATATGTATTTTATTCTAGATAATGGCGTATCCGATATTAGGGATAATAAAAAGTTAATATTTAATTTTAAATTACCCAATACAGTGGGACCCACTATGATTCTCAATCATTGATTGACACGTTGCAATGACTCTGAATTAAATATTTATTTTAATCAAAAAAATATCTAGATATTAATTAATTCAAAATTAATATATCCGATTATCCTTATCAACTAAATTATTTGTTATTTCATAAATAACATATTTAGTTTATCTAAATTATTATTTAATAATAATTTAATTATCTAATTTAAGATATTTTATCTCACTTATCGATAATTAAAAAAATAATCGATAATTATGTGTGTGTGTGTGCGTGTGTGTGTATATATATGTATTCTAAAAATTATATTTATATATACAAATAATTTAATTTATTATTTCTTAATTAACTAATCACTTATAATTATCTCATAATTATTTAATCATAAAGATGTAATACACATCAATTCAATTATCATTGTAGATCTGTATGAATCTTGAGTAGTCATGAACTCATATACATGTCTATTGGATCTTTTGATTCACTTGTTAAGGTTTGTTTATAATACATGCTAGTGACTTTTATTTTGAAGATTCAGTGATATGGATGGCTGGGAACATGATCTTACAAGATTTAGAATCCAAGCTTTTCTAACGGATCATATATTGGTTCTCTTAAGTGTTAATTCTAAAATTGAATAGTTATTGATCTCAAATTTATAATAAGATTAATAAATTATTGGATTAATGATACTTAAAGATCAAGAGGAAATTAGAAGAGTAAAGTGGTAATTTTGACTAGTTCTAATTTATGAACCAATAATTGGAGGATAAAACTATGTGAAATGATTATATCAGTGGCCTGCATGAGAATACTATGTAAATACAATCTATAATCTCTAAGAAAATAATTTCATATTTATAGTGGAGTAATCATGTTATTAATAAATAAGATTATTTAATTAAAGAGTTTAATTAATAATCTTGTCTATTGGAACTTAGGATTATAGGTTCATGATCCCCAAGTCACATTTATACTATGCAGTCTAGGACGTGAATATTTCTAGACATGAGAAAATGACTTATTTGTAAAGAATTTTTATTCTGGGGAAGTACATAATTATGGGATAATTATTTTAATTTGATTAAAATAAATATTTATATGCAGTAATTGACACGAGTCAACCACTAATTTAGTATCAGAGATTACTCTAGTGCCATGTGGCACTACATTAGTGGGTGTGCAACACAGTAGTGCCAAATGACACTATAGTGGTCCCATGAGGCACAGTGTCGTGAGGCATTGTGCTGCCTCACGTAACACTATAGTGCCATGTGACACTGCAGTTGTGCATATAGTAGTGGGTTCCACTGCTATTGACAATTTTATAATTAAATATTATTTCAATTATCTCAAAATTTTTGATACGCCATTATAAATGTATATACAGATATTATTCTGATGACCTTTTAGATGTATGAATCAATCAATAAAAATGAGAGAATCAGTTCATCAATCAAGATTTGAGAGAAAAACATAATTTCTCAATGAGTGATTTTTCTACATTTAAAAGTTAATTGAAATCTCAAAAAGAATAATCATCATGTTCTTTTAGAGAATCGTCTCACAAAAGTCATTCTCAGTAAAATCACTAAATGAGTACATCTAGAGACAGAAAAGTGTCTTCGTTATATTCTACGTGCCCACACACGTCCTAGAGCATTGAGGATTGACTTGGAAGATCTTGGTGTGGATCTCAGAGTCGGCTTATCGTTGGAACGGTTTTATGGGAACAGAGAATCGATTGGTTTCGTGAGGACGCTTGATTTAGTCTACAAGAGGTATATGATTCATAACCTTGTATGTTGTAAATTTAATATATAAATATATAATGGATCTTGACTGATTGAAAAGTGTTTTCAATAAAAAGTGTGTTTGGTTATCGTAGTGTTGCGCGTGATTTTGTTTAATTAAAAGATTTGATTTTTAAAATGACCTTGAGCCACATGCTTCTACCGCGCACGTGCCACGACGACCAACAAGTGGTATCAAAACGGTCTTTATATATTTATATGCTAAATGTTGTGTGGGTTTTCACGTATTGTTCATATAATATGAGATGTGTGTGAATGAAAAGGTGGTTATATTTTTTGAATGTATGAAAAATAATATATCGTTAATTGTATGATGATTATTGGGTTAGATTTTATCTTTTAATTTTTTCTTAGATCTTGTGTAAGCTGTTTTGAGGCGTAGGAATTTTTATAATTTATTATGAATATTATTGTAATTATTCTGAACGTGAGAAGACGAAGAACGCACGTAAACACTGTTCATGGAAAATTTACTGTTCATGCCCGAAAATATTGTTCCGGCGGTGGTTACGAACAGTTACCGAGAGTGGGACTGGTGACGACAGTGGTGACCTGCGGTGATGGGGCGGCAATAGGAGAGTCATGTCAACCAACCCTATCACTGTTGTCACTTTTCGAGAAGTTTCGCACAAACCCTAATGCCAACCAACCCTATCACTATTGATTTTTTATGATAACCTTAAATCTATCAATTATCCTTTTAAATTTTAAATTTTATGAAAATTAGAAATTAATAGGTTGATTCAGTTTGACCTAAGTTTGACCAAATCAAATAAAATATTTATTTGGTTAAGTCAAATTCAACTATTTTAAATGCATAATTATAAAAATTAATTTTAATTAAGAAAAATACTTTTTCTTAATTAAATAGAATTTTTTTCAAAGCTTGGAGATTATAAAGATGGACATCAGGCTGAGAATGAAATACTTAGAAAATATGTATTCTTGAAATCCGCTTTGTAATTTTTTTTTATTTCAAAGATTGCAATTTAGAAATACTTAATAGTTACTCGGTCCATTATTATTTTATTTAATTATTAAATATTTTTTTTTAATTGTTATGTTTGATAATATGTCCATACATTAGTCGATTACATGTCATACATGAAAATCTCACACAATTCTATTTAATCATGCATCTCATCAGTCGAAACATGATTTATTAAGATTGTCCTAATATGTTTATATATATTATTTTATGAAATCAATAGCATGTAAACTGCTAGGTTTTAATTAGTTAAAACATGGTAATCACACCACACTAAGGGTTATAGTAACCTTTAGGATTACCGATTACAGTTTTATTAAAGTTTGGTGAATATAACTAATTAGTTAAACTAAGTTCACATAATTATGACTTAGGCATTTTAGAAGGTTAAACTAACTTAGACCAATAAGATTGGCATAACTTATTATTAAATATTCATAGGGTTTTTAACTAGTAATTAATTAATTATTTAAAAATGGAAACACATAATCCTAAAATAGTGAGTGGGAGAAGGTTGACATGTCAATGTAACCTACGGCCTCTATTATTAGTACAACACCGTGAGGTACAGTGGGGGCCTCGAGATGGCTTTGTTTACATCCCCTGAGGATGGTTTCCATCTTTACCAATACTAACGTTAGACTTCTTAAGAAGATAGGAGGAAGTGATGTAATTTAGTTTTAACAGACCCTATGGTGGCATATTCTAAATCAAGTCATGGAATCTGAAATAATAGGTTACACTCACAAAGTCACAATTAAGCTTTCATGTGGATAGTTGTGACTTGACTAAACAAGTAATATTGTATTGTTAAAAAAGAAAATATGAGGTATTTTAAGTTTTAATTAATAAGGATGAGAATATCTCA
The DNA here is from genome assembly GCA_003255025.1 of Datisca glomerata. NCBI lineage: Eukaryota > Viridiplantae > Streptophyta > Magnoliopsida > Cucurbitales > Datiscaceae > Datisca > Datisca glomerata. Next base: position 100,045 of record QANY01010514.1, on the reverse strand, counting down.
TAAATAGTTTAAGGTTAATCTGACTGACCTTAAGGTAGAACATTAACAATTAGGTTGTTTTATCATGATTAGTAAATGTTAAATTTTGTGTGTTTATTATGGTTCATTCATGCATCACATTTACTTTTTGAATTCTAGATATTTATCAATTATATTGAATCTCATATGTTTTAAATTTCATGCATCACATTTACTGTTGCTGCTTTACTCGCTCTCAAAAAATTGAATGGTGATAATTTCGTACGTTTGAAACTAAATGTTTACATGATGCTAATTTATGAGAACCATAAGTTCGTTCTTACTGAGGAATCCACTGCTAATGCCCTTAAGAATGTTAGGGACAAATATGATGCTTGGATCACATCAAACAATAAGGTGAAGTGCTATATGCTTGTGAGTATGAATGATGTTCTGAGAACCAAGCATGAAATCATGGTGACTGCATACGAGAATATGGAATCTCTACAGGTGATGTTTGGGAAACAATTTGGTTAAAGTCGTCATGAGGCCACTAGGAGCTATATGACAACTAAGATGAGAAAGGGTACTTTTATACGGGAACATGTTTCGAACATGATCAACATAATGCATGAGGCAGAAGTAAATGGGGCGACCATTGATGAGCAGACTCAAGTTAGCATTATACTTGAGTCGCTCACACCAGTTACTTCTACGTTCACGACCAATTTTTAATGAACAAGTTATAATTTAACATGACCCAATTATTGAGTGAACTGTAGACTTTTGAGTTACTCAACCTTAGAATGACCAAAGAGGGCGAGGTAAATATTGTTGAGCAAAAACATTCTTCCAATATTGTTGAGAACAGGAAAAAGAAGAAGAATAATGGTAAGGACAAATGTAAGAACAAGAAAGGGAAGAAAACTAAGACCACCAAAAGCCAATAAGAACAAGAAATACAGCAAGCCCAAGAGAAAATATTTCTACTGTGGGGTTTAAGGTCATTGGAAGAGAAACTATAACAAGTATCTATCTGAGCTGAAAAAGAAAGGTAAATATGATTTATTCGTACTTGAAACTTGCTTAGTGAAATATGATTTGTCATCCTGGATACTTGATTTAGGGGCCACTAACCATGTATGTTCTTTGCATATGCTTGATTCGTCAAGGGAGTTGGCTGATGGCGAGGTCGTTTTGAGAGTTGGCAGTGGTGCGCTTGTGTCAGCTAAAGTATTAGGGATATTCTGTTTACTAGCTGATGGCAAGGTCGTTTTGAGAGTTTGGAATGTTATTTATTATATTCCTAGATTTTTGAGAAATTTGATTTCTCTTTCATTTGATTTTTTTCTTAATAAAGAGTTTATTATTACTATGAATGGATTTGATATTTGTAATGCAAAAGTTATAAATGGACTGTATATGCTTAAACTGACTAAAGATGCGTTAAGTAATTCTGAATTATTTGAAGTAGCAAAACGTTAACAAATGACAAAGAGTTTCTGACAATGATGGTAACACATTCCTTTGGCATCTTACGTTGGGACATATTAATATAGATAGATTAAATAGGTTATCAAAGCATGGTGCTTTGAGAGAACTAAATGTTTAAACTCTTCCTGTTTGTAAATCCTGTCTAGAGGGTAAAATGACCAAGAGATATTTCACAGGAAATGGCCAAAGGAATCACTTGAGCTAGTACATAGTGATGTTTGTGGACTAATCAATATACAAGCTAGAAGTGGGTATAAGTATTTCATCACTTTTGTTGACGATTACTCAAGATATGCTTATACTTACGTAATGCAAAGAAAATCTGAAACTTTTGGAAATTTTAAAGACTACAAAGCTGAAACAGAAAAGCAATTAGGTAAATCATTGAAAACCTTTCGGCCCGATCGAGATAGTGAATACTTGGATTTTGAATTCAAGGATTATTTGATGGAGTGTGGAATCCTATCCCAACTCACAGCACCTGGAACACCATAGTAAAATGGTGTCATTACCCTTCAGACATCTTATTTGAGATTAATAATTATATCATCTTCCATGGAGAATGGATTTACTATAGTTCCAACATGTTTGTCATATAACGACACCATGTTACATGGAGCTAAAATTCAAACTATCTACATAGCCAATATTGATTTTATTCTCCTGAGTGGAACTCTAAGAAAGTTCTAGAGTAGCGTTAATTAGGAGTGTACTTGCTTCTTTTTACGGTTTGATTAAAGTCCTAGTTAATATCCATTAACATTGACAATATTTTTTATATAAATGCTAATGGGCTCATGGACAACATTTCAATTACTGAAAAATAATAAAATTCTCAATCATTACAAACACATTTTAATTCAAGCATACATCATATCATGAAAATAAAAATTCAAAAAAAATAACATGTAATGTACACAGCGGTATCCCAACTCTCGTAAACGTACACACGCTTAGGCAGAACACACATTTAAAAATGCTAGGTAGGATAGTCCAATCCAATTAACTATCAATATGATATTAATACATAGTAATCCTACTAATCTAGTATTAATATCTAGCAATTAACTAACGTTTAACTAGAGGAGAAACTGAACTTTATTTGATATGGATAGGTCGATGTTAAGCTACTCATCACAATCACTTACATTTTTTAGATATGCAATACGCACGTCAACTTACATTTTGAATGTAGTTCCCTTTAAGTCTATAAATAAGACACCTTTTAAAGTTATGGAATGGCTCCAAACCTCGTTTGCGTCATTTCCTTATATGGGGGTGTCCAGCTCAGGTTCTTAGACTGTAGACCAGAAAGTTAGACTCAAAGTCTAAGGTATGCATATTCATAGGCTATACTCCAGAGACTAGAGGTGGGTACTTTTATAGTCACAAGGATCAAAATGTGTTTGTGTAGACAAATGCAACCTTCCTTGAGCATGACTATATGCAAAACTATAAAACTCATAGCAAAGTAGTTCTTGAGGAATTAGCGGTTGATAAGATCAGACGACCTTTAATTTCTATTGATAAATGAAGAACCAGAGAAACCACAGTTCCTGCAAAGGAAACCTCGGTGCAATGTCATAGTGAGAGGGTTGTGAGACAACCAGTTCACTACAAATTAGAAGCACATGTCCCGGTGTCAGACACTGATAAGGACAATCCATTATCTTATGAAGTAGCAGTGGATGATCTTGAAAAGGAGAAATGACAAGAAGTCATGAACCAGGAAATGAAATCTATGTATTCCAATTCCGTCTGAGAATCTGTAGATCCACCTAAAGGTGTCAGGCCCATTGGATGTAAATAGATTTTAAAGAAGAATAGAGGTACATATAGGAAAGTAGTCACTTTCATGGCATGGTTAGTAGCCAAGGGCTATATACAAAGGAAGGGAGTCAATTATGAAGAGACATTCCCCCTGTGACCATGCTAAAATCCATTCGTATCACTTTGTCCATAGCCGTTAGTTTTGACTATGAGATATGACAAATAGACATCAAGACATCTTTTCTTAATAGCTCTCTTGAAGAAAGAATTTATATGATGCAACCAGAAGGGTTCATACAAAAGTGACAAGATGAGAAAGTATGCAAGTTGCTTAAATCTATTTATGGATTAAAGCAAGCATCTAGATCTTAGAATCTTACTTTTGATGAGATTATAAAGTCTTATGGCTTCGAGTAAAATGTTGACGAAGCCTCTGTTTATAAATACATCAAAGATAAGATAATGGCTTTATTAGTTCTTTATATTGATGATAGTCTACTTATTGGGAATGATGTAGAAACTCTGTCAAAAATAAAGAAGTGGTTAGCTGAGAAATTCCAAATGAAAGATTTGGGAGAAGAGAGATATGTTCTAGGCATTCAAATCCTAAGGGATAAAATGAAGAAGCTATTGGCACTTTCATAGGCATTTTATATTGAGAAAGGTGCTGGAGAGATTCTCTATGGAGAATTCTAAGAAAGGTCAACTACCGACCAGACATAGAATTGTCCTCTCCAAGGAACAATGTCCTAAGATGCCTCAGGAGGAAGAGGATATGAAAAAGGTTCTCTATGCTTCAGTAGTTGGAAGTCTCATGTATGTCATGTTGTGTACGATACCAGACATCTGTTATATAGTGGAAATTGTCAGTCGTTATCAATTGAATCTAGGTTTGGAATACTGGATTACAGTAAAGCACATTCTCTAGTATCTTGGGAGAATGAGAAACTATATGCTTGTTTATTCAGATAGAGACCTGAACCCCACTAGATATAGTGATTTTGATTTTCAATCAGATAGGGATAGTCGAAAGTTGACGTCTGGATCACTATTCACCCTAAGTGGAGTAGTTGTAGTATGGAAAAGTATTAAACAATCCAGCGTTGGAGGTTTCATTATGGAAGCAAAATATATAACGGCTTGTGAAGCTGCTAAAGAATTGATATGGCTAAGAAAGTTTTATATTGATCTACAGGTAATTCCATATATGGACAAGCCGTTGATTCTATACAATAATAACAATGAGGCGATAGCAAATTCCAAGGAACCAAGGAGTCACAAGAAAGGCAAGCACCTAGAGAGGAAATATTATCTTGTAAGAGAAATAGTGCATCAAGGGGATGTGACTATTATGAAGATAGCATCAGAATAGAACATGGTTGATCATTTCACAAAGATACTTCCTGTGAAGTAATTTGAGGTCACGTGCATCACATGAGATTAAGAGAGATGTCACATTTGCTTTAGAACAAGTGAGAGATTGTTAGGGGTTATGCTCTCAAAGCATGTATGTTGACATTTTGATATAAAATTTATTGAGCATTACATTTTCTTATAATTGTAAGAGAAATAGTGCATCGAGGGGACGTGACTGTTATGAAGATAGCATTGAAACAGAACCTGGATGATCATTTCACAAAGATACTTCTTGTAAAGTAATTTGAGGGTCACGTGCGTAACATGGGATTAAGAGAGATGTCGCATTTGCTTTAGAACAAGTGGAAGATTATTGAGGTTTATGTTCTCAAGGCATGTGTATTGACATTTTGATATAAAATTTAATGAGCATTACATTTTCTTATAATTGTTCTTTTAAATTATTATTGAATAATGTATATAAATATCTGAAAATTTTATATTGATTAATGCGACTATAATTTTATATTAATACAAGAGGATTAAGATCATAGATGCATGTCAAATGGATCTTTTGATTCACTCGTTAAGGATGTGTTTTTTATTTTGGAGATTCAGTGATATGGATAGCTGAGAGCATAATCTAACAAGATTTAAAATCTAAGCTTTCCTAACGGATCGTATATTGGTTCTCTTCAGTGTTAATTCTAGTACTGAATGATTATTGAGCTCAAATTTGTAATAAGATCATAAATTAATCATTCACTAGTGGATTAATGGTAAGTAAGGATCAAGAGAAAATTAGAAGGGTAAAATGATAATTTTGATCAATTCTAATTTATGAACTAATAATTGGAGGACAGAACTATGTGAAATGATTATATCAAGAGACTACATGAGAATACTCTGTAAATACAATCTATAATCTCTAAAAGTGTAATTCCATATTTATAGTGCAGTAACCATGGAATTAATAAATCAGATTCTTGAATTAAATAGTTTAATTAATAATCTAGTTTATGGAGCTTAAGATTATAGGTCCATGATCCCCTAGTCACCCTTGTACTATGTATTCTAAGTTGTCAATATTTCAGGACATGAGAAAATGACTTATTTCTAAAGTAATTTTTATTCTGGGACAAGTACATAATTATGAGATAATTATTTGTGATTAATTTATTAAAATTTTATTAATTGAATTATTTATAGATGTATAAATATAATTTTTGGATCTAATATATATATAATTGTTGATTTTTATAATTATCGATAAGTGAGACAAAAATATCTAATTTATGAAGTTAGATAATTAATTTATTATTAGATAATAATAATATGTATCAACTAAATCTGTTATTTGTGAAATAACAGACAATTTAGTTGATATGGATAATCAGATATGTTAATTTTGAATTAAATAATATCTAGTTATTTAATTTGATTGAAATAAATATTTACTACATAGTAATTATCACGTGTCAATCACTGATACCATGTGCCACAGGGCACTGCAGTGGTGCCGTGAGGCATAGTGCCGTGATGCATTGTGTTGCTTCACGGCACACAACATTACCATGTGCACTGTAGTTGTGCATAATAGCAGTGGATCCCACTACTATTGATAATTTGATAATTAAATATTATTTCAATTATCTCAAAATATCTGATACGCCATTATCAAGAAAAATGTACAGATATCATTCTGATGGTCTCTGATATATGAATCAATCAATTAGTAAAAATGAGAGAATCAGTTCATCAATAAAGAGTTGAGAGAAGAACACAATTTTTCAAGGAGTGATTTTTCTATGATTAAAAGTTAATCAAAATCTCTAAAAAATAATCATCATGTTCTTTTAGATAATCGTCTCACAAAAGTCTTTCTAAGTAAAATATCTAGATCTCATGTGTTGAGTACTTCTAGAGACAGAAAAGTCTCTTCGTTATAGTCTACGTGCTCACACACGTCCTAGTGCGTTGAGGATTGACTTGGAAGATCTTGATGTGGATCTTGGTGCTTGCTGATCATTTGAACGATTTCGTGGGAACGGAGAATCGATTGGTTTCGCAAAGACGCTTGATTTAGTCTCCTGACTAATTGAAAAGAATTTTCAATAAAAATAATTCGGTTATAGTAGCGTCGCACTATTTTGTTTTACTAGAAGATTTGATTTTTAATAAAAAAAATTAATTTTTAAAATGGCATCGCGCCCCATGCTTCCATTGCGCATGCTCCGCGACGACCAACAGAACATACATGGTTAGTGGCTCCTAAATCAAGTATCTAAGATGACAAATTATAATCCACTAAACAAGCTTCAAGTACAAGTAAATCATATTTACCTTTCTTTTTCAGCTCGGAGAGATACTTGTTACAGTTCCTCTTCCAATGACCCTCAACCCTATAGTGGAAACATTTTCCCTTGGGCTTGTTATTTCTTGTTCTTCTTGGCTTTTGGCGGTGTCTTAGCTTTCTTCCCGTTCTTGTTCTTACCTTTGTCCTTACCATTGATCTTCTTCCTCTTGTTATTTTTAACAACAGTGGAGGAAGGCTTTAGCTCAACAACGTTTGCGTCGCCCTCTTTAGTCATTCTAAGTCTGCAACTAGGTCATGTTGAATTGTAACTTGTTCATAACATCGTTGATCATGAATGCGGAAAAAACTTGTGTGAGTGATTCAAGTATAATGCTAACTTGATCCTGTACATCAATAGTCATCCAATGTACTTTTAACATGTTCTCGCATAGAAGTGTCATTTCTCATTTTAGTCGTTTTATTGCTCCTAGTGGCCTCATGACGACTTTGATAAGACTGCTGCCCAAACATCACCTGTAGAGATTCAATAATCTCATTGGAAGTCTCATACTTTCATGCTTGGTTCTAAGAACATCATTCATGCTCACAAGCATGTAGCACAATCGCCTTGTTGTTTGATATGATCCACGCATCATATTTGTCCCTAACATTCTTAGGAGCATTAGCAGCGGTCTTCTCAGGACATTTCTCAGTAAGAATGAACTTATGGTTCTCACAAATCAACATTAAGTTCATATTTGATTTCCAATGTACGAAATTTTTACCATTCAATTTCACAGGAGCGAGTAAAGTAGTAAAAATGTTGTCTATGGTAGAAATAATAGTGATAACTGAAATTTAAAACATACAAGATTCAATATAATTGATAAAATATCTTGAATTCGAAAAGTAAACATGATGCATGAACGCAACATAATAAACACACAAATTTAATATTTACTAATCACGATAAAACAACCCAATGATTAATGTGCTGCCTTAAGGTTAGTCAGATTAACCTCAGACTATCTATGAGACATCCTCATCCTTATTAATTAAAACTTAAAATATCTCATATCTTATCTTTTAACAATAAGGTATCGCTTGTTCGGTCAATACAACTATCCGCATGAAAGTTTAATTGTGATTTTGTGAGTGTAAGCCATCATTTCAGATTCAATGACTTCATATAGAATATGCCGCCTTAGGGTCTATCAAAACTAAACTACATCACTTCCTCCTATCTTCTTAATAAGTCTAACATTGGTATTGGTATAGCTCGAAAACCTTCCTTAGGGGGATGAAAATAAAGCCATCTCGCGGCTCTTACTGCACCTCACAGTGTTGTGCTAATGATGGAGACCATATATTACATTGACATGTCAACCTTCTCCCACTCACTATTTAAGATGATACGTTTGCATTTTTTAACTAATTAATAAATTCCAAATTAATCATTGGTTAAGATAATAACTCTATGAATATTTAATAATCAGTTACATCAATCTCAATGGTCTAAGTTCATTTAGCCTTATAAGGAGCCGAAGTCATAATTAGGTGAGTTTAAATTAACTAATTAATTATATTTATAAAATTTTAATAAAACTCTTTTACTAAAGTCATTAACTGAAGGTTACTATAGCCCTTAGTGTTGTGTGATTACCAAGTTTTAACTAATTAAAACCTAGCAGTTTACATGTTATTGATTTCATAAAACAATGCATATAAACATATTAGAAAAATCCTAATAAATCATGTTTCTATTAATGAAATGCATGATCAAATAAAATAGTATGAGATTTTCATGTATGACATATGATCGACTAATGCATGTACATATCAAACATAACAATTAAAATATTTATTTAACACTTAAATAAAATAATGATGGGCCGAGTGACTATTGGGTATTTTTAAATTACAACCATTGAATTATAAAAATAAAATTACAAAGTGGACTTCAAGAATACATATTTCTCAAATATTGCCTTCTCGTCATGATGTTCATCTTCATAATCTTCAAGCTTTTAACAAATTCTATTTAAGTACGAAAAACTATTTCTCTTAATTAAAATTAATTTCTATAATTATCTCTTTAAAATTAGTTGACTTTGACTTAGCCATATAAATAGTTTATTTGATTTTACAAACTTGGGTCAAACTCAATCAAACTATTAATTTTTAATTTTTATAAAATTAAAAATTTAATTAATTAATTGTAAAATTATATTAATTTCAAAATTTAAAAATATAATAGATAAATAGGGTTATCATCAAACTTTGTAGTGATAGAGTTGGCTAATATCAGTGTTTGTCTGAAACTTCCCTAAATATGACAACAATTGCCACCGACCACCAGATCTGCCATAGCTAGCTGCCTCGCCGGCCGTCGATTTTTAGTCGTGATAGTAAATTCATGTGACATTACCGGTAATCATTAATTGGCAGTGCCAGCACCAAAAATCCAATTTCGAGTGCCTACGCCAGAATTCTAAGAGAATTCCTATTTCTTTTATTTTTCTTTCGTCATTCGTCTCATGCGTTCTTCTTATTCTCATGATCGGAATAATTACAATAAATATTCAAAATAAATATATGCCCCAAAATGGCTTATACAAAATCTAAGAAAAAAATTAAAGAACAAAGTATAACCCAATAATCACCATAAAATAAACGATCCATTATTTTCTATATATTCAAAAACCATAACCATCCATCCAGCCATAGATATCTCATTTCATATGAATAATGCAAGAAAACTCACACATCATTTAACATATAAATATATAAAGACCACTCTTATACCACTTGTTGGTCGTCGAAGCGCGTACACTGCGGAAGCGTGTGTCGCGTGGCCATTTTAAAAAAATTAAACTTTTAATAAAAATCAAATTTTTTAATAAAACAAAAATTGTGCAACGCCACGATAGCAAAAAAACTTTTTATTGAAAACTTTTTTCAATCAGTCAGGATCTAGTATATATTTATTTATTAAATCTACAACATACACGGTTAGAAATCACATACTTTTTGTAGTCTTAATCAAATGTCCTTGCAAAACCAATCAATCGTCCATCTCTCCAAATCGTTCGAACGATCAGTAGACTTCTAGATCTACACCAAGATCTTTCAAGTCAATCCTCAATGCACTAAGACGTGTGTGGGCACGTAGAATATTACAACACACTTTTTTGTCTCTAGATGTTCTCAATACATGACATCTAGAGATATACTGAGAATGACTTTTGTGAGACGATACTCTAAAAGAACGTGATGATTATTTTTTTAGATATTTGATTAACTATTAATCGTAGAGAAAAATCACTCTGAGCAATTGTGTTCACAACTCAATTCTATGATGATCAACTGATGATCTAATCAACTCATTCATCAACTTAGGTCATCCGAATAAAATTTATGTCTTATTTTACATAATGGCGTATCTGAATATTTATGGATAATTAAAAATTAATATTTAATTTTAAATTACCCAATACAGTGGAACCCACTGTATAATGGCGCACAGCTGCAGTATCACAAAACACTGCAGTTGGCGTGAAGCAACACAATGCCTCACGACACTATGTGTCACGCCACACTACAGTATCGTGTGGCACTGCAGTGTTACACGCCTACTACTGTAGTGCCCCATGGCACTACAATAGCCCATGGTGATCTATGATTCCCAATCATTGATCAACACGTGATAGTTACTGCAAATTAAATATTTATTTTAATTATAAAAATATCTAGATATTAGTTAATTCAAATTAACATATCTGATTATTCTCATCAACTAAATTCTCTGTTACTTCACAAACACAGATTTAGTATGCAAATTATTATCTAACAATAATTTAGTTATCTAATTTCATAAATTAAATATTTCGTCTCACTTACCGATAATTGAAAAAATAATCAATAATTATTTACATATATATATGTATATATAATTTCTGAAAATTATATTTATATATATAGATAATTCAGTTAATTATTTATTAATTAATTAATCACATATAATTATCTCATAATTATATACTTATCCCAGAACCAAAATTCATTTGCAAGTTAGTCGTTGTCTGATGTCCTGAAATATTCACACCCTAGACTGCATAGTATAGAGGTGACTTGAGGACCATGAACCTATAATCCCAAGCTCTAATAAACCAGATTATTAATTAAACTCTTTACTTAAATAATCTTATTTATTAATTCGATTATTACTCCACTATAAATATGGAATTGAACTCCCAATGATTATAGAATGTATTTACAGAGTATTCTCATGTAATCCATTGATATAATCAATTCATTTAGTTATGTCCTCCAATTATTGGTTTGTAAATTAGAACTGGTCAAAATTATCATTTTACCTTTCTAGTTACCTTTTGATCCTTACGTACTATTAATCCACTAGTGAATGGCTAATTTATTATCTTATTATAAATTTGAGTTCAATAACCATTCAGTTCCAGAATTAACACTTAAATGAATCAATATATTATCTGTTAGGAAAGCTTGGATTCTAAATCTTAAAAGATCATGTTCTCAGCCATCCACACCACTGAATCTCCAAAATAAAAGTCACTAGCTAGATTTATAAACAAAACTTAACGAGTGAATCAAAAGATCCTATAGACATGCATATGAGTTCATGACTACTCATGATTCAGACTAATCTACATATGATCATTGAATTGAAGCATATTAAATCTTTATTATAAATGGCACGTTGATGAATTTATTAATTCACATCGGTCCAGTCATATATAATCTCATTATATAAAGTATCTTCACTAAGATATCTATCCATATCAAGAATCTAGATCGAGATCACACGCATTCATAATGCTGTGTGAACCGTACTAGCAATCATTCGTTAAAGATTTCATACTTTAATATGCTGTTGACAATTTTATTCATTATCTATGATCTTAATACTCTTGTACTAATACAATATCATCATCTCGGTAATGAATATAGAAATTTTAGATATTTATATAGATTATTCAACAATAATTTAAAAAAACAATTATAAGAAAAATGTAATCCTCATTAAATTTCATATCAAAATGTCAATACACATGCTTTGAGGGTATGACTCCTAACAAAGTTGACGACCAACGACACGACAGACATGGTGATAGAATTCAACATTCTGAAACCTGTATAGGATAGGTTTTACCCTTTGAATTGTTCGGTCCTTGTGTAAGTATGTTTAGTTAACTGGTTGACCTATAGACATGATGTATTTGAAATTTTGACCTTTTATGTAAACAATAACATACTACACACATGAGTTATCTCTAACATAGTTTAGTTCTCATTATTATGTTTATTTGGCCATGACCATCTTCCTAGTTCTGCAAGGGTTTCTAAAGAAACGTGCCCTTACAATTCCAATAGAAACAGCCTTACTTCACTCTCAGATATGTGATTTCTTAATTTAAGAGTAAACACGCTTACTCTGCTAGGATCTCAAAGTTTTTGACGCATAAGAATCATTAAAAAGTCTGGTTAACCTAATCTCTAATAGGTATCACTGTTTTCATCATAGGAATAGATAGAGAAAATCCCCACAATGATCCGATTAAGTTTATACAATTAGGTACTCCATTTAAACCTAGATTTTGAGATCTTTAGTCAACTAGGTTGAGTTTACTTTGTATCAACTTATTCTTACATTGGCTTTAGTTCCATTTGCATCGATGACTTTTCAACTAACTCTCTATTTAACCTTTTGGTTAGTGGATCCGCAATGTTATCCTTAGACTTCACATAGTTCAGAGTGATAACTCCTGCCAAGTGTAGTTGCTTAATGGTTTTATGCCCATGATGAATGTGTTTAGACATACCATTATACATATTGCTTTTTTCCCTTCCAATCACACTTTGACTATCACAGTGTATGCAGATTGGTGGCATAGGCTTTAGCCATCTTATAATATCCTCTAGGAAATGGTGTAACCACTCACCCTCTTCCCCTCATTCGTCCAAAGCTATAAACTCAAGATTTCATAGTGGATCTAGCTATAATAGTCTATTTTGAGGATTTTCATGTTACAACAATGCCTCCTAGTGTGAAAATATGTCCACTAGTAGACTTCGTATCTTTCTTATCAAATATCCAATTTGCATCAGTATATTCTTTTAGGACTGTTGGATATCAAGTACAGTGTAGTCCATAATTTTGAGTATATCGTAAGTACCTCAGTACTTTCACAATGGTTTTTCAATGTTTACCTCCAAGATTACTCGTGAATCTACTTAGTTTACTTACTGTATAAGCTATCTAAGGTATCTAGTATAGTGTAGTCCATAATTCTGAGCATATCATAAGTACCTCAGTACTCTCACAATGGTTTTTCAATGTTTAGCTCCAAGGTTACTCGTGAACCTACTTAGTTTACTCATTGTATAAGTTATATCAGGTCTTGAACAACTCATCAAGTACATTAGACTAACATCACTCTAGAGTATTCCACTTGAGAGATACTCTTACATTTATTCTTGGACAAATGTACACTTGTATCCATTGATGTTTTTGATTCACCAGTGTCATCTTTGCTAAATTTTCCAAGAATATTCGTATCAGTAAGTCCAATGTTCTTCATATCAAATCTAGATTTTAATATATCTTTTGTAGATTTGATCATCTTATTATTGCTACCAACGAAGCGTATCATCAACATACAAGCACACAATGACATGTCAATTTTCTATCTTTAACATGGAAATATTTATCACATTCATTGATTTTAAATCAACTTGACATCATGTGACTGTGAGATTTCTCATGCTATTATTTTGGTGATTGTTTCAAACCATATAATGATTTCACTAATTTACAATATTTATTTCCTTGCCTTGAAGCGGAAAACCCTTCTAGTTGTTCCATGTAGATTTCTTCATCTAAATCTCCATTTAGAAAAGTTTTTTTCACATCTATTTGATGTACTTCAAGATTTCATAAAGATGCAATTGCAAGTACCATCCTAATGGAGATTATTCTCTACACTGGATAATATGTATCAAAATAATGACGACATTCTTTCTGTCTATAGCCTTTAATTACAAGCCTAACATTTGTATTATTTGTCAATTGATCCATGGACTTTCATTTTTCATCTAAAAATACACTTGGAACCTAAAAGTTCACAATCGGGGTGGAAGATTCACAAGTTCTCAAGTATGATTTTGTAAAATGAAATCAATTTCACTCTTTATGGCATCTTTCCACAAAGAAACTTCATTGGAGTTCAAAGGTTCATTGAAAGTTATTGGTTCACTCTTAATCATATAGGTTAAAAATCAGAATCAAAATACTTTTTTGTCCTGGCTCTTCTACTCATTCTTGGTTCTACCTCGACTTCTTCATCTTGGTCCTGACTATCTTCTTGATCAATAGTCTCAAAAAGTATTCATAGGTGAGTGATACACTTGTTGTTAGAAGTTTGGAGTGAAGCTTCTGTCAAACATGTAATAACATACATTGGCACCATGTCCAGGCGTCCCACACACTTAACATATAAGCTTGCTGTTGTTTCTTCCAAATCTACCCCATCTTCTTTCTCTGGTGAACTTACCACCTCTAATCCTAGTATAGTTATTGTTCATGTTACCAAATTGTTCATTGCATGAAGGTGTATTTGAGTATCCTCTCCTTTGGTTGTCGGTAGAAGTGACAACATTAGCATTGGCGTGTACTGCACTACTCTTGACTTAATTGAACTTTTCCAATCCGTTCCCATGGATCACAAATGGAGACTAAACATCTTCCAAACTCATGCTTGCTGACATTGAATTGATATTAACAACTGCATAGTCGTACTCCAGACCTAGACCTTTAACTTTGTGTAAAATAAGTTCTTCTTCTCCTACTAGTTGGCCTACAATAGTTAATGAATATGCTAGATATATAATATAGTCAAAATACTCATTAATTGACTTGTTTTCTTTGTTGGCTTCCTATAATTTCCCTTTAAGGGAATAAACCTAGCTCGAGAGGAGTTTGTAAAGTTTCTTTTTAGTGAATTTCAAACTTCCCTAGATGTTCTGTAGTTGATGATATAACTTAAGACACTTTCTGTCATTGAGGTCCTAAGCCAACTTAGAATCAGTTGGTCAAACCTCACCTAAGACTTGTATGTTGAATTTATCATTCATTTTCTAGAAATTTAGATAGACATTGATTAAAGCCAAATAAAATCTCATATAATCCATGACCAATAATAGCAGGTATGACTTGGGACTTCCACAATAAGAAATTACTCCTATCTTGTTTAATTGACAGGGAATAATTGAAAGAGTTTGAAAACTGAACACCTGAAGGAAAATCAGTACTTGTAGCTGCAGCAGATTGAGTTGCCATGGAACCTTGACCACTGTTCTCAGCTGCATTTCCATTCTTTGTTGCAGTTGTGTTCTCATGGTTGCTGCTTGTGTCACTCATGACTTCAATCGTGAGCTCTCATGGTTGCTGCTTGTAGTAAAAAATCAGTAGCAAAAGCTTATTGATATAGTGTATATTGCACTTTTCTAATTACAGAGAATGTGATACATTTATAGAGCCTTTTGCCAAACATTTTAAAGAATCCGAGGGAGAGAGAAGAAGTTCTCCTTTAGACAGCTACTCAGCCTAACAATAAACAGAAGAATATTCCTTGAAATAACAGAATTCCTCATTTAGCACAGCTGTAAAAAATGCTTATGTGAAGCAATGATCATGAGGTGTCAACTTCACATTTCAGATGCTGACTTGGTTATTTGCTGAGGTGGCTTAGATGACATGGTAAGTGTACTCCTAATACTAGTTAACCATTTGCATACATAGGAATAGGATTAAGGTTTTAACGGATCGAAGTATTCATAGAAAATTTGGATTGCGGTTCATAGACCACTTTAAAAATAAAATATGAGAAATTATGTTTGAAAACATGAGTATAATTTGAATTAAAAGCTAATTTTTTAAGAGCAAACCAAATTAAATTCAATAAGCTAGGTAAAAATTAAATTCGAAAGATCAAATGGCTAAATAGGAAATCAAAAGTTTCTTTAGCCGAAGGTACTTTTTGATGTAATGATTTAGATAGATATTCCAAAGATATGCAATGTTTCTTTCTTCCTTTTCATGACTATCTATTAGCACATTTTTATATGGTCCTTTTTCTTGGTCTCAACCATTCAAAAAAGACACAAAATGCATAGTACTTAAAGTTTATTCTGATTCTCAATTAAGTCTTTATAAGTTTAATTTTTTCAATTAATTACTCGCATAAGTCAAAATATCGGGATTGTGTCATTCTATTAACCTTACACTTTAGTTTTTTACACTACTACAAAATTGATTTTTAATGACAAGGATTTCCCGTCGTTAAAAATAAGAAACAATGGTTGTTGACCCAGAATCATAAAGGTCATCGTAAAAAATACAATATCTTCAATGACAATTGATTTGGAACGATGACTGCTCTAGGAACAGTCGTCCCTGACCTAACATAGAAGACGACTTTCATTTTTGTATAGTGTGTGTAGTGGAATAAATACACGACGGTCAATCGAGCAACTATCGTGGATTTAAAAGGATTGTAATAACCTCGTGAATCAAACAGACAATTTGTTCACATTATCGACAACAGCTTGTCGTGTAGCCATTGTCATAAATGATCCATTATCGACGACGGTTTCTTTATACACCGTCGTCGTAATATCTAATTTATTTTAATTTATTGTTGAATCATAAACCAACCTAATAAAATTATATAATAAATGAAATAGAAAATTACACAAATAACTTGGTAGACAATATACCTCTTCATTGCAAACAATATGGGTATCTTCAAAAATTCTAACATTAGACTAAAAATAATAAATACCGAAGTTAATTATAAAAATCTTGAAGCTAATGAACTTTGATTCTTTCTTTTTAGTTTTTCTTGTTGTTCCAATATTATCCTTCTTAGTTGTTTAACATGTACAATAACAAAGATAAAATTAAACACATGAATTTATTAAAATATAAAGTAAAGTAAAAGTGTATTGAAAGTTATCATACACTTTAGTTTTTTATACTACAAAATTGATTTTTAATGACAAGGATTTTCCGTCGTTAAAAATAAGAAACAATGGTTGTTGACCCGACATCATAAAGGTCATCGTAAAAAATACAATAACTTCAATGACGATTGATTTGACACGATGACTGCTCTAGGAACAGTCATCCCTGACCTAACATAGAAGACGACTTTCTTTTTGTATAGTGTGTGTAGTGGAATAAATACACGACGGTCAATGGAGCAACTATCGTGGATTTAAAAGGACAGTTCATCTAATAACCTCGTGAATCAGACAAACAATTTGTTCACATTATCGACAACAGCTTGTCGTGTAGCCGTTGTCATAAATGATCCATTATCGACGACGGTTTCTTTATGCACCTTCGTCATAATATCTAATTTATTTTAATTTATTGTTGAATCATTAAGCCAACCTAATAAAATTGTATAATAAATGAAATAGAAAATTACACAAATAACTTAGTAGACAATATACCTCTTCATTGCAAACAATATGAGTATCTTCAAAAATTCTAGCACTAGACTAAAAAAAAAATACCGAAGTTAATTATAAAAATCTTGAAGCTACTGAACTTTGATTCTTTCTTTTTAGTTTTTCTTGTTGTTCCAATACTATCATTCTTAGTTGTTTAACCTGTACAATAACAAAGACAAAATTAAACACATGAATTTATTAAAATATAAAGTAAAGTAAAAGAGTATTGAAAGTTATCATACACTTTAATTTTTTATACTACAAAATTGATTTTTAATGACAAGGATTTCCCGTCGTTAAAAATAATAAACAATGGTTGTTGACCCGACATCATAAAGGTCATCGTAAAAAATACAATATCTTCAATGACGATTGATTTGACACGATGACTGCTCTAGGAACAGTCATCCCTGACCTAACATAGAAGACGACTTTCATTTTTGTATAGTGTGTGTAGTGGAATAAATACACGACGGTCAATGGAGCAACTATCGTGGATTTAAAAGGACAGTTCCTCTAATAACCTCGTGAATCAGACAGACAATTTGTTCACATTATCGACAACAGCTTGTCGTGTAGCCGTTGTCATAAATGATCCATTATCGACGACGGTTTCTTTATGCACCTTCGTCGTAATATCTAATTTATTTTAATTTATTGTTGAATCATTAAGCCAACCTAATAAAATTGTATAATAAATAAAATAGAAAATTACACAAATAACTTAGTAGACAATATACCTCTTCATTGCAAACAATATGAGTATCTTCAAAAATTCTAGCACTAGACTAAAAAAAAAATACCGAAGTTAATTATAAAAATCTTGAAGCTACTGAACTTTGATTCTTTCTTTTTAGTTTTTCTTGTTGTTCCAATACTATCCTTCTTAGTTGTTTAACCTGTACAATAACAAAGACAAAATTAAACACATGAATTTATTAAAATATAAAGTAAAGTAAAAGAGTATTGAAAGTTATCATACACTTTAGTTTTTTGTACTCCAAAATTGATTTTTAATGACAAGGATTTCCCGTCGTTAAAAATAATAAACAATGGTTGTTGACCCGACATCATAAAGGTCATCGTAAAAAATACAATATCTTCAATGACGATTGATTTGACACGATGACTGCTCTAGGAACAGTCGTCCCTGACCTAACATAGAAGACGACTTTCATTTTTGTATAGTGTGTAGTGGAATAAATACACGACGGTCAATGGAGCAACTATCGTGGATTTAAAAGGAAATTTCCTCTAATAACCTCGTGAATCAGACAGACAATTTGTTCACATTATCGACAACAGCTTGTCGTGTAGCCGTTGTCATAAATGATCCATTATCGATGACTGTTTCTTTATGCACCTTCGTCGTAATATCTAATTTATTTTAATTTATTGTTGAATCATTAAGCCAACCTACTAAAATTATATAATAAATGAAATAGAAAATTACACAAATAACTTAGTAGACAATATACCTCTTCATTGCAAACAATATGAGTATCTTCAAAAATTCTAGCACTAGACTAAAAAAAATAACGAAGTTAATTATAAAAATCTTGAAGCTACTGAACTTTGATTCTTTCTTTTTAGTTTTTCTTGTTGTTCCAATACTATCCTTCTTAGTTGTTTAACCTGTACAATAACAAAGACAAAATTAAACACATGAATTTATTAAAATATAAAGTAAAGTAAAAGAGTATTGAAAGTTATCATACATACATGTTAGGTGACTTGATATTTACTGTTTTTTTTATCCACTCATATGTTGCATTATAGATTATTAGTTTAACCCTAAATAAAATAATACAAAGTTAAACAAAACATAAATGCAACAATATCATACTTACTATAGACGTAGTTGCATGTACTACCTTCAATAATCACATTGTTTTCACCATTTGGTCGAACATATTTAACCTTGTTTTCACCATCTATGTCAAATATTTCAACAGAAGATATCTCTTTTGCAAACAAATAAGAATCTAATAATGTATCACCTAAATCATCATCAGCAATACTCTTATTATACTCTCTTTGAAGTGATGATAAGACAACTAACCATCTTGGATCTTGTGGATCTTCGACATAAAAAACTTGTTTTTCTTGCAAAACAGAAATGAAAGAATCATTTTTGTGACCTAATCTACAAGATCAACTAATGTAAATCTAAGATCATCAACTTTTATCCCATTATTTTTCCCAACCCAGTCACATTTAAACACCAGAAGCCTAAATATATTATAATTAAGCTCACAAATCTCTTGAATCACTTCATAAAAGGAAAAGTTTGAATTTATAGTTTATCCTTAGCACATGTAATTTGCATTGTCTGTGCCACTATACTAACTCCACTGTTATGAAAACATCGATCATTATCACGACATTTTGTATGAAATATATAGCCATTTATGGACTAACCAAAATATTGGATTACCTCATAAGATGGGTCATGTGCTATCTACCTAGATGTATTTGATACATTTTTATTGATTGAGACATCAATATCATTTGCAACCTACAGTAACAATCCATGGTTAAGTATTTTATAAAATTTATGAGTCTGAATATATGTCGGTATCACTTAAGTTACATGATCACGCAACCAATAAATAAATGTTCGGTGGTGTTCATCTTGTAACCATTTATGTCACCTTGATTTGCTAGGATGCTTCTTCCTCAAGAAATTCATATGTTGCCTATATAGCAGTAAAAAACAAAAATTCAAAATAGAGTATGCAATAAATAAGCATTATAAAAGACAAGGACCATAATAAAAAATGAAAGATTGAGATTATTTTACTTGCTCGATATAGGGTTGAACTTCATTGATATTTTCTAATACAAACGATGTGCTTGCTTCTATTATTCATGATCAATTCTTTGTACACGACCACTTGCTAAAGGTTTACCATCTTTCAAATCATCTTCTGAGCATGGAACTCCAATTGATTTAACTCCTAGATATTTCAGTGCAAAACTCTACAACTTCTTCAGCAATATTACATTCAGTAATCAACCCTCTTGATGATTGTGATTTCTTACATAACACTTTAACACTTTCACATATCGTTCAAATGGGTAGATCCACCACAAGTAAACCGGTCCACAAATTCGTACCTCTCTAATAAGGAGCATAGTGAGATGAACCATAATGGTGAAGAATGTGGGTGGAAATTATTTTTTCAAGAATACATAAAACCCCAACAATTTCTTTTTATAGCACATATAGTTGTGTAGCATCTATAATCTTACTAGAAATTACATTAAATAATGAAAAAAAGTTGGTGATGGCATATCTTACATGATCTAGCAACAATTCACGTATTGCCATAGGAAGTATGTGTTGCATTAATGTATGACAATGTATGCACTGTTTCTTCTTCTCTGCTCATGATAATTTGTAACAAGTTGGGGGTAGAACTGTTTTTTCTTCATCAACTTTTGGCACTAATTCTGTTCTAATACTCATTTCCATGAGGTTCATACAATTGGACAGTTCATCTATTATCTTCCCAGAAATGTCAAGCAATGTTCCTATATTATTCATACAAATATTTTTTTCAATTGCATAACATCAAGACAATGTCGAACATGTAAGCTTTTCAAGTATTCTAGATCGAAGAAATTTGATTTCTTCTTCCAGTAAGATCTAGGCAATCATCATTGTTAGATTCCTTCACATTCTTCTTTCCTACTGTAAATATAAGTTTCCCTATTCTTTCTAACACTTCTTTTCCATTTAAAGGTCCAAGAACTATTCTAAGCTTTTGAGTACCATCAAATGTCTCTTTTTGCCTTCTATAAGGATGCGTAAGTGGTAAATATATGTAATTTGCTGCTGTTTTTTAGCCTAATAGAAGATGTATCTTCTGCACATGTTGGACAAGTATAATAACCTTTAACATTGTATCTACATATGTAGGAAAATCCCGATATGAATCATACGCCTCAATTCACTTCCCAGAGAATTTTAAGATCATTAGTCAAAGGTGCTAAATTAACATCAATATCATGGTTGCCTAGGATTGGCTATTAATAATGTTAACATCATGTATTTTCTCTTCGTGCACAACCATAGTGGGAGATTATATATCACCATAATCATAGGCCAACAACTATATTTACTACTAAGGAAACTAAATAGATTTACCTCATCTACTGCAATAGCTAGTCAAACATATCTTGGCTCAACAGCAAAATCTGGCCACTTGTGGTCTATAAGCTTCCAAGATGGAGAATCGGCTGGGTGACGTAACTTACCATTCATTTCCCTATCATAAGCATGCCATGTCAAGTTTTCCAGCAATATGGCTACTCTTATACATTTGTTTGAACCATGGGATATAAGGAAAATACCATAACACTTTTACAGGCACTCCTTTTTTTTCACACTCCATTTCTAAAGCACACAAGGTTTTCTTAGCCTCGTAAAATGAAAGCAGACATTTGATTATCATCTGGAAGTATTTCCTCTAGCACACTCAATAAATCTAAAAAAACTCGTGTCACTCCACTCATATTTAGCCTTTAAACTATAAAACTTCACTAATGCTGATAATTTTAAAAACTTTTTACAATTCAGGTACAACGGCTTCTCAGAATCATTAAGCATCTATTCAAATTTCTCAAGATCATCAAAATAACAATCTTCTATAGCAACCATATTTACAGTACATTCCTAGTTATCACTATCTACATGAGATCTCTCTCTTCCTTCATTTACACAAATGTTTTTTTTGTAGAATTTAATTCTCCATGCCACACCCATGTTTGATATATTTGATATATACCATTAATGAATAAGTTATTTTTTATCTCAGAGAAAGTGTAACGTTTGAGATTCCCACATTCGATACACGGACAACGTAAGTAACAAGGGTCATTACCATGCTCCAACGCATACTTGAGGAAATTTTCAACCATAATTTTAGATGTTCTATCCATAAACATCCATGATTTATCCATCCTAAGAATTCAAAAGCATTCGAAAACACATTATTACCCTAAATCATTGCTTCAGTAAGTAAGTTTAAATTATATTTATTCTGGTTATATAAGAAACAAAAAAATAGAATTAACATAATCTAATTTAATCATTAAAGAGGGAGAAAAATGCTAAAATTTCTTCCACAATGATCGTGAGTTGAGGGCATGAAGAAGAAACCGAATGTTGTAAATGTGATCGCGAATTGATGACGATGAAGAAAGAAACGAAGAAGAAGGAAACGAAGAAGAAGGAAACGAAGAAGAAAGAAATGAAGAAGAAAGAAACGAAGAAGATCGAAAGAAAGAAATGAAAAGGAAGAATGAGACGCAAACAGTAGCAATAGGTGAGAAACAATGCAGAAAATACGAGAAAGAAGATGTGCAATTATTTTTTAGGACTAATATTTGATGATTTAAAACAATAGTGGTTCGGACCGCCGTAAATGTGCATCATGCTCACATGCAAAATATTAAAAAATAGAGGCACGTGGGCTAAGGTAGGACAAATAAAATAGGTGATCAACCATTCATTGTTCTTAGTTGTTCAAATACGATAGGGAACATAGTACTCGTCGTTCTAAATGGATCACAAAAATGACGGGTGCTATATCACCTGTCATTTAAATGAAGCACATAAACGATGGACATTCTATGACTTGTCATTTTAAATGCATCGCATAAGCGACGGGTGGTGACTACTCGTCGTTTTAAATGTGCATGTGTTCCATTTATGAACAAATATGACAGTGTGTGTACGCACCGTCATCTTAATAGGAAAAAAAATCTGTCAATGTATGATTTATTTTATCATTATCCCAATCCTACAATTAGACAACACAAAATATCTACCATAAATATGACCACATAAGTCCACACATTTTGAGATTATTCACAATAAATTCTGAAATTAAAAACTAGAGCTATAAAAGTTGGTACATCACTTCTAATATATAAAATCACTACTCTATTATAATGAAAAGCTTCGTTTTGCACCAAATAACTTATTTACAGTCATAAAAATTAAAATGTAACCAAAAGTTATCTCAACCGGCACATATCCTCAGTGAAATTGTCGGCCTATTCAAATTACACTCACTTCTTGTGTATACGTTGTTTTGTCCTTGGAAGTGCCATAAAAAAGTAACAATTACATGAGTCAACTATTGTACACTACAATAAAAGATAATATAGTGAAACAATAGCTAGTCTAGATACCATTTCAGTCATACGCTTGTGATGATTCGCGATTATATCTTTCATGAAATGCATAACAAAACAGCCACATTTAACCCTCTCAGGTTGTTTAGGACACTATTATATAAATTAATCATATAGATTAATATTTCAGACATGTTAACATACAGAAAATAAATGTATAAATCAATACTTGCTGTTCTATCCAATTCATGGATTTCCTAAATGTACTCCTTTGCATAGTTCTAGCAATCTTTAAGACCCTGCATAATACATTTCAACTCTTAATCATATCTTCACAATAATGTATAATACATTTTAAAATAAAACTTACTTCGAACCATCGATGACGACCAGTATCCAATGATGGGAGAAACTAAATGGAGAAAAAACATATTGCCCAGGTTGCGTGGCTCTCAAAACATCGGCAATGTAACATGCTTTTCCATCCGTCTTGCCCCATGTTGCACCTATACGTGGTGGATCAACAAAGAAAAATAAGTTGCTGACGTTTTGCTCTTGTGAATTGCGGTAAAGGGACCTACAAGAAATGAAACTCCAAAATATAAGCAATGAGAAGCATCTTATAAAAATGTATATAATTATTGAATCGAATATTAAGCATCTTACTCGATATACAGTGACAATATACTACACGATATCTAATGCATTTCACAAAATTGGATAATATCATCTTTATCTCAATATGTTCTAGCCCAATCATAACAAAAAGTGGTTGTCTCATATTCGTTAAGGATGCCCTCATCCACTCCCATCTTTCCGGCGCATGTCTAGAGATACTTAGGTCCTGTGGAGTGGATGCAATCGGTAGATTTTCAGTAATAGTCTTTGTCGGAGATTTCTTCTTTAGAGAATTCTCTTGAATACAAAGACAAAGTGTTTCATGAAAAATCCTTGCAACAATTAAATAACTAATAAATACAAAAAAGTATTACCTCTATAAATCTAACTAGATGTACAGGCCAGGGCACATGACACCCCAAAGCCTGACCCACAGTCTATAGCTCATCCTGAACTAGAATAGATAGATGTGCATCATCAATCATGACTAAATCAATAGACACACATCCATTCCCCTCTCCTACCGGAACATCATCGATTGTTGTGTCGATAATAATGTTGTACGCAACAACCTCATCGTCAATATTCACAAACAATTGACGTGCAATATTCTAAAATTATGAGTATGTATATGTATGAATATTATCCACTAAGAAAGAAAATCAAGTTTATAAGTTATCAAACATGCCTTTACAGCTTTTTTCTGGGTCATCGAAAGCCCATCCTAGCATTTGGAACAGCTCGCCTTGTCCAATGGAGGAGTTATCTTAGGATCACCTTTAAGTTTATCTTGTTGCAACTCCTTAAATTTGACACTCCATCTTAAATTCTCCTCATTCACAACTTGCTCATACACTTAGGTCAATTTTTGCTCAAGTTCATCCTACAATTAAAAGTTTAAAATATGGGGTTGGAGTCACAAAATGCCCCAAACCTCTTACCCAAACACCATGATCGAGAGTACCCAAAACCATGGTAAGAATGTCCTCGATACCAGAAGTAGACACTCATTTTTCCTTAATTTCATCCTACAATTAAAAGCATAATTACACTAATCAAAGAATAAATTCATGCTATAAAATTTCTAATTAATAGGAACAAGGAAAGAATTAAATCAAGATAATTAAATTCAATTCAAAATTAATTAAATACAATGAATTAAACACACTTACATTTGTTTTTCTTTCTTCAATGGTCCCATCCTTGAAGCTTCCTCCTCTTTTGTCCATACGGGCATGCTTTTCACAATACTGCACAATCTATTGGCTCATTGATACCGTTTTCTTTTTGTTTCATAGGCAACAATAAAGGTTAATAGTAAATATATAGTAATTTGAAAATGAATGGTAAAAAATCTAAAGAATTTAATAATCCTTACCAACTCTTCCTCCAATATTACGTGTCATTTATGAGACACACTATGGTATATATTTATTCTTCACTCGGTTCTTTTGTTGTTGTTCCTTTAGTTAATGTAGTTGAATAATTGATAGCAACTATGCTGAAATTTAGGTTTAAAAATAAACATGAAACTAACACGTAAAGTAAAAATTTTTACCAAAAATTTGGAGAATGACATGATTTCACAAACTTGTCCCAATGTATTTGCTCAATAATTTATTTGTTAAGGGTGGATGCCTAAAAGCATGAGGTTTATTCAAATAAGACAATTATAAAGACGACCGAGGCTACCCTCAGTATATAAAACAATGAAATTAGGGCTCATTTCTCTCTCCCAAAATGAAAAATCGCGCAGCTTCTTCTCAATCTTCTCCTTCCCTTCTTCGTTGAACCTGAATCAGTAATGGCTTCTTACTTCTCCTCTCTCCTTCTTCCCTTCTTGCTTCTAATTTCTCCTTTCCTTCTTGCTTCTCTTTCTCCTTCCTCCCTTCTAAGTTATGCGTTTAGTATTTGTGATTAGAGCTTTCTCTCTCCCTTCTGCGATTCTTCTCTGCGTGTCTCTGCATCTTTGCGTGTGCGTCTGAGATATTTTCTTGAAGGTAATTTTCATTTCTTCATTTTCTTTAGTTAATTTATATTTCTTGGTGGTAATTTTCTGGTTCTTTGCGATTTAGTTAATTTTCTAAATATATTCAATTTGGTCAAGTGCAGGTTGTCAAGGCTAAAAAAAGAATGCTTGGCCGTGGATAGAAGGCGGGATTATTTCTGGTATGCTGGAGCTCGGGAGTGTAGCATCTGTTCTTTAGTGGTGCGCATTTCTTCTGTTGCATCATCTTTCTTCCCTATTCATAGGAAATGAACCTCATGACTCAGCGAGTCACTGTGGCTCACGGTAGACGTCGCAGAAAAGTGACGGTAGACAATTGCGGGACTAGAGGATGACACCTCAACGAATCTAGAAGACTTTAAGTCGGGGTTAGTGTTATGCAAGGTCAGATATATTTTATATTAATCCTTTGTCTCATATTGTTTTAAATATAACATTTTATATCCAAACTTGCTTAGATAATTGTATTTTATGCATGATTACTTTTGAATACCATGCGATTTTAGCTCTCCAAAAGACAGACGTTTTTTATTGCATAATGGATGATAAATCTAAGAATAATCGATTAGAGGCATAAATTGAGATGATCACTCAATATTTAATTCATATATATTGACATTACATACATTGCGTGGGGGATGATCAATTGTCTCACAATGCTTGAAATTTAATATATTTGGTCATGCATATTTTATCATGCTTTAAATATAATTATATAATTACATTTGTCGTATTTGAGTCTCCTATATGAATGTTTCTATAGCTCAACTATAATAACAATAGCATGACTTTGTCATCGATGATGTAAATTATAGTCAAACGTAATTTATTTCATGTTAATTAACTTGATACGCCATGCATAATCTAATTTGGTTTGACTACCAATTCTCTATGATAAAACTCTTTTCAAAATAAATATTAAACTCAGATTGAGTTCTTATACGGTTAATACTTTAATGCACTATCATGTTATTAACATCTAAGTACTTCATTAATATTATGATCAAGAGTACACTACTGAAATGCTTTTTTATATTGAGATCATGTGTCCAAATTGAGACAATAAAAGTCCTATATTTAACTCAGCCAACTTATGGCTTGACCATTGTTTCAGGGTTTAGGGTGATGTGTGTATGATAGGTCTAGTCTATGCCAAGTATGCTTGTGAACGTAGGAGTTGGTGATCCGAGGGTGAAAGACAAGCAACCTCAGGCAGCCGCCGGAAGGTGACAAATACCTCTAAGTCTCTAAAGTGAGCGAGAACTTCGAGGAGAGAATATTCTTGAAGTTTGGGTCTCTGGAGTGGTAAAAGTGGTTCCCCTACAATGGTGCTAGGGACCTCTTTATATAGATGGGGTTGAGTGTGGACCACATACATGTCTCTTTCAACCGCATGCAAATCGCGTGTCCAGACAGAAATTGACACTAATAAGAGTCACGTCTCCAGACTGAAGCTGACACCAATAAGAGTCACGCTTAAAACGTGGTCACACACTAAAACGTGACACCATGCCTAAAATGTGTCACATCCCTAAAACAACGTAACATAGGAAACTACACATGGGGTTACCCCGGTGGTGGTAGGGGAGCCGCCCCCGGGGTTCCCCCCGTGGCAGCATGGAGAGCCACCCTCGGTGTTCCCTCGGAGTGTGGGGAGCCGTGGCTGGGGTTTTCCCCGTGGCAGCATGGAGAGCCACCCTCGGGTTTCCCTTCTGGGTGGCATGGGGAGCCACCTCCAAGGATCCCCTCGTAGTGGCATGGAGAGCCGCACCCTGGGTTCTCTTAGGGCGGCATCAAAGAGGCACTTCCAAGTCTCGTATGGTGGTTACATCTTTGAAGGAGATCTTCTTGTCCTGGTGTAGCGAACATTGTCCTAATTTTACCTGACCACAACCCCCATATTGTTTTCATGCAAGAAAGACCTTCGAATCTCTGTCATTAATACTTAATGTCATATAATGGGATTGCCACCTTTATAAAACATGAGTGTTGTTTACATGCGTTATTTTGTCATTATCACGCACTGATAAACGTTATTCCACGTAGGTGTCACATGGACCTATCTTTAGACGTCACGCGTATCTTTGAAACATTACTCTTATCGACATGGTACATTAGCTCCCTGTTCAAGGTTGGGGGCGAAACAGTCAAGCTTGAACATATATTTTGATTTGAGTGTTTCTTGCATCTTTCGCACTTGTTCGTGGGATAGACGTCTTTTTTGTCTTTGATAGCTATGGACATCAAATCATATAAATTTAGATTTGCCATAATTTACGAGTAGATGCGTTTTGGGGACGTCCCCACAATTTCATCGTACCTCGAACGAGGCCAAGAACCTCGCCCGAGGTACGTGTCGGCACCTCGCTGAAGGCGAGGTATGTCACAATACCTCTAATGAGGTGTGTGAGAACGCCTTACTCAGAGCTTCAAGAACACCTCGTTCAGAGGCGCTGAAGGAAGAGTGTGGTCACGCCTTGAATGATGCAGGTGAGAACGCCTCGTTCAGATGCGCGCGGTAGCTTCTCGTTCAGAGGCATTGGGTCTCACCTCGAGTCGCGACAGCACACCTCGTTTAAAGGCGTTGCATTTCACCTCGATGTGCTGCGTTTGTCGTCCCTTAGATGAGGCGCTTATAGCCCTTCCTTGGATGGGACGTGGCATGGGAGCTCTCCTCCTCTATAAAGTTAGCCTGCAAGATCATTCTCTTATTTTCATTTTTTGCATTTTACTTTGAAGCAGAAGGCCTCTAGAGAAAATACTCACA
This sequence comes from Datisca glomerata, assembly GCA_003255025.1. Taxonomy (NCBI): domain Eukaryota; kingdom Viridiplantae; phylum Streptophyta; class Magnoliopsida; order Cucurbitales; family Datiscaceae; genus Datisca; species Datisca glomerata. The sequence continues at coordinate 71,077 of QANY01010514.1, read as the reverse complement.
TTTTCCAAAAAAATGCCACCCCATCAAAGTGTTTGTTGAAACCTTGCGGTCTTTCCAACTAAACGAATAGGCTGAAGAAAATACACGCACTTGCGATGTATAACCTCAAGTTCAATGCCAGCACGTATACCAAAGTATCATGACAAGTGAATATACATGGTAATATATTCACCATTTGCGTGTTCATACTGTGTGGCTAAATATCAAAGTATCATGATAAGTTAATATAGTCTGTCAATATTTTTTTTATACCTATCCCATGCTCGTATATGACAGATGCAGCTCAATGATGTGTTCATAATCATTATTGTAGAGAATTCATTAGAGTCATGAACAAACGTACCACGACTTTCTGATATGAGATAACTAACTAGGGCGAAGTTCATCAAGAAATGGTTCGACGGCAGGTGCACATGTCCATAGACGATTTGACTTGTGAAAGCGCATACACGTAGGAACCTGTATAATACTGCCTAAAAAGGTGCACACATACTCAAAAAATATAATCAAGTTGTCTAAGGAGGCGCTTGCATATTGGTGTATCCGTAATGTTCATGCTTAAATGGTTATGTACCCATCCATACTTTAGATTTTATCATGCATCAGTTCATACTTTGAATTTTCATTAGACATGCTCATTCGTTCCTCCTTCGAATTGTTATCATGCCTCTTTATTATGCATCCCTACTTCGCACATACGTCACTCATACATATGACTTTTAACATGAGCATATTCATAATAAATCTCAAAGTTGGATTTAATCTACACGACAACGGTCATATTCTGTTGTAACGAGCGAAGTAAGCAGTTAAAACAATTTGTGTATTTCAAACACGTTATGGCAGCCAAGTTCCGCTTTGAAGGGATTTGTTACAGTGGTTAAAGTTCACCCAACTACCTTTGCTTAAATGTTTCTATTGTATTTAAGGGACAAACTTTACTGAAATGTTTAAATGCGTTCCAAGAACAAGCTTTGCTGAAACATCTTAAGTGCGTTTCAGGAACAAACTTTACTGAAACGTCTTACACGTATTTCTGGAACAAACTCTACCAAAATAGCTTAAACGCGTTTCAGGAACAATCTTTGCTGAAACGTCTTAAATGCATTCCAGGAACAACTTTCATTGAAACGTCTTAAAAGCGTTCCAGGATCAATCTTTGCTGAAACGTCTTAAAAGGCGTTCCAGGAACTAACTTCGCTGAAACATCTTACACGCAATTCAGGATGACAGACTTGTTATAAGTTTTCAAGCTATTTTTTATAATCACAAAAGTTGAGTAAAAATTACAATGTTAAACATGATAGTTTTTAGGTACTTAAAGTTGAACATCGTCGATACGACTTGAAGGGTTTGAAGGTCATCCCATCTGCTATCACCAATAAAGGTGGTCTCATGTAGCCCTTCCTATTCGGACAAGCATGCACATAGACGAATAGTTGTATTTTTTAGAATAGGCATTTGACCAATAAACATGCGCATTGTGACTCCTAGCACATAATCTTTGGACCTTACAACACATGATTGCCTTTTTACTAAATGTACCCCTCCTCGGGTTTTGTAGCATATCAGCCACTTCCTGTCACAATGATCATGTAGCGTGTATGGGGAAAGGCTGGTTCCCTACGACTTTTATGTTCGCGTTAATTTTTACCCCTTTTTGGAGCTTGTCATGAAAAATCCGTCTCAAAGTTTTATAATCTTTGGTTGCATGACTGATGTCGCGGTGGAAGCGGTACCGAGGTGATTCCATTTCTTCTCTAGTGGGCAAGTTTTCCACCCAATGTTTCTGCACGACCTTATCCTTGACCTAGACATCCCTTTCGCTTCTGTCCTGTTTTGCACCTCGTCCTTAGGGTTGTGCCATGGCTACTTATGGTGTGTATCTCGCAGGTTTTCATGTTAGCCCCCCGCGCTCACCCTGCTCTGAAACTTTGGCCTGGACATCGATGTGTTGGTGCATTGGAGGCTTTAGAAAGTGGCGATGTTGAGGTTCTCCAAATGCGCTCTATACTCATTCACCATTCTACAGATGCACATCTTCACCAAGTCTTCCTCCTTCTACTCTTCCTGGCAATCCAATGCTTTGTCTTTGAACCGTCTGACGTAAGTCATAAGGTCATCATCTTTCTTTTGACGCTCACGCCTCAACTGATCTTGGCGCTAGACTGATGTACCATGTGTATGCCTGCTCAGTCAGCGATTTCAAAAACTCATCACATGACCCGCATTTTGGTCACTGTTTGTCGGGTCCCGAGATTAATAGCTGGAATCTGTCTGTCGGTGTGAGCCTGGTTTGCCGCGTGAGGAGGGACGATATGAGTGACATGCGGTGGTGGAGGAGGATTCTGAGCACTCACGAGGAGAGCGGTCAGCGTACTTAAAATGGTACGAATCCCAGCGTTAGAGGCCTGGAGCCCTCTAATGGCGTTGGTCTGTTCAGTCGCTGTCATTGTAGTAGCGGTAACGGTGGGGAGGTTGATCATCTCTCTGGAAGTAACATCTTCCACGTCATGGTTCTCAATGGTGATTCGACTGTGTCCAGCCATACTCGAGGATGGTAGACAGATCACTCCTCAGTGGAGTTGCCAAAATATTTTAGGATTTAGGATGATGTGTGTATGAATACTCTAGTCTATGACAAGTATGCCTAGGAACGTAGAAGTTGGTAGCCGGAGGGTGAAGGACAAGCAACCTCAGGCAGCCGTCGGAAGGTGACAAATGCCTCTAAGTCTATAAAGTGAGCGAGAACTTCGGGGAGAGAATATTCTCGAGATTTGGGTCTCAGGAGTGGTAAAAGTGGTTCCCCCCATAATGTTGCTTGGGACCCTTTTATATAGTTGAGGTCGAATGGGGATCATATTTGTCAATTCTGTTTTGGTGATCGTTTCATTTTTTTGAAAAAATGAAACGTTTAAGATATTTCAGTGTTTCGGTGCGTCGTTTCGGAAAAAAATTCCGGTTATCTAAAATAATTGAATCAATAGATTATAGCATGCAAATAATACGTAACTATCTAAGAAAAAATTGAATCAGTAGATTATATCATGCAAATAATACGTAACTATCATTAAAATTCAACAAAATTTATGTAAATGACATTAAAATTCAACAAAAATATCATATTAAACATCATATTAAGTTGACATCCTAAAAACTACTCCAATTTCTTTATAATTCAGGAGTATCTCCACCAAACCGATCCCACCATACCTCTGCAAAAGAAACATGTTGATAGTAAGTTCAATAAAAATAACATAAATTCATAGAAGCATTTTGGTCGAAACATATCAAAATTCTGGGCGAAAAATTACAACCCCCTATTTCGCTTCGGTTCCTCGCTGGAACCGGAATGTTTTGGCCATTCTTGTCGAAACAAAACGAAACAAACCACTATGGTGGGGACCATACACATGTCCCTTTCAACTGCATGCAAATCGTGTGTCCAGACAAAAACTGACACAATAACAGTCGCATGTCCAGATAGAAACTGACACCAATAAGAGTCATGCTTAAAACGTGATCACACACTAAAATGTGACACCATACCTAAAATGTGTCACATCCCTAAAATGATGTAACATAAGAAATCGCGCCTGGAGTCCCCCCCGTGGCGGTATGGGGAACCGCCCTCGGGGTTCCCCTAGGGTGGCATGGAAAGCCGCCCCCGGGGCTCCCCCAAGGTGGCATGGGAAGCCGAGCCTGGGGTTCCCCTCGTGGCGGCATGGAGTGCCACCCTCGCACTTCCAATACTCGTAAGGTGACTACATCCTTCAAGGGGATCTTCTCATCCCGGTGTAGCGAACCTTGTCCTAATCCTATCAGATCACAGCCCCTAGATTGTTTCTAGGCTAAAAAATACCTTCGAATCTATCACTAAACTCGAAGACGAAATACAACATTTAATACCTAATTTCATATAATGATATTGCCACCTTTATAAAAAAAAATGAGCGTCATTTACAAGCGTTATTTTGTCATTATCACGCACCGATAAACGTTATTTCACGTAAGTGCCACATGGACCTGTCTTAAGACGCCACATGTTCTCTTTGACACATTACTCTTAACGACGTGGCTCATTATTAACAACCATCTTACTAGGATGCCCTCTTATGTGAAAATCATATGATGCAAACTTTGTATAGCAGTCAACTTCAAATATTAAACTATACCAACTAGAAATGAATTACATAAAGAATCATATGCCATTAGAAAGATATAGAAGTTAGCTTCTTGAAAAATTTAACAGAACTTAATTTGGAACTACCGATAAAAAGTTATGGCAGATTTTATATGGGTTGTTGTAGAAAAGAAGTTGTGTATATTTGTCCAATTGAATCTTTAAACTATAACGATTGTGGAAGTACTAAGTGATGGGTTATATCTTGTTAGAATGAATGAATGTTAGCTGCTTGAAGAATTTTACAGAACTCAATTTGGAGCTCCCAACAAATAGTTATACCAATTTTGATACAAGTTATTTGAAAAAAGAAGGTTGTGCAAATCAGTCAACTCAAATACTAAATTGTACTAATACGGGAAGCTACATAACAAACCATATATTGTTAGAGAAGTCAGCTTCTTGAAAACTTTTCAGGAGCATGATTTTGAACTCTCTACGGAAAGTTATGGCAAGTTACCTGCAAACTATTCAAAATTAAAGCTACACCTGGATTTGCAAGACATAGAAAGCCCACAGGTTTCGAAACGGAGATAGTTTTCAAATGGCGCCAACATAAAAATTAATTGAGACGATCATTCAATATTTAAGTCACAACAAAATAATCTATTCAGAAAAAGATAGACAAGGGGTCTCAAATCTAAATCCATACGATTATATTAGGAAACAGTATACTCATTCCTTACATGTTCCATTAAATTCTTTATTATTATATCAGATGACTTTATACAACTTTTTTGCCACAGACCATAATGTACGAGATTGAGGAAAACAAAAAGGAAGAGTAGGGAGAGAATCTACCAATGAACTTGTAATGAAGGAAACATGGTCATGGTTCTACAATTAGTCTAAGTCCTTGAGAATTGATTACAATACGACAGACAGTCATTCTCTAGAGGAAACTGTGGTCATGGTTCTACAATGAGTTTTGGTCCTTGAGAACCAATTGCACTACAGTGGGCAACCCTTCTTTAAAGTAAATTGGGGTCATGGTTCTACAATGAACCTAAGTCCTTAATAACGAACTGCACTACAATGGGTAGCCTTCCTCTAAAACAAATTGGGGTCATGGTTTTACAGTGAGCCTAAGTCATTGAAACGGAATGCGCTATGATGGCAATCATTCTATAAAGTAAAATGGGGCCCTTTAGTTCTACAGTGAACTTAAGTCCCCGAGAACTAAATGTCCAACATCAGGCATGTGTTCTCTAAAGAAAATGAGATAAACTCTACAACGAGCCCGTTAAATTAAACATGATAAACTCTACAATGAGCCTGTTAAATTTATGAGACAACTTCCATGATGATTGAAAAGTTAAAATGAAAAGTCCTATAATGGACTTTGATTCTAATGAAAGCGGAGCAAGCAATGTTCAGAACAATGAATCTAATGCAATAAGAATGAGTTACCCATCAACTGGAGGATAGAAACATAGTACTCCAAAATAGAAAAAAAGTTTAGATTAAGCTGACATAAAAAATGAAGGCAAAACGAGACAATGCGCTTCACGTTCCAATTCCATAAGGAAACGAAAAGTGCAGGGCCAAACAGTAAAGGGAATTTTTGTGCCATGGATAAAGATGTTAACACCCCACACGGGATCATACAATGGCCATGCACTGAGAATAATATGCATCAAGAGTCGGAAACGAAAATATATTAAAATTTGACAACAGATACCTTTACACGGTGAACAAGAAGATATTGATTTCAGAATGGGATGATATTTACCTTAGAACGGGAAGATAATTACCTCTTAATGAAAATATATATTTCTTGAGAACGGGAATATATTTACTCAAAACACACATATTATAGTCGTAGAACGGAATATATTTACATGAATGGAAACGTTTTTACCCAAAATGAAAATGTATTTACTTGGATACTTACCCTTCTACGGATGTCTTTCGGCGGCCAATGAATGGTGATTAGCAGAAACATGATGAAAGTAATTAGAAAAAATTAAAGAATTAGTTGAAAACCAAGTCAAAGAACTTCTACTAGCAATTTCTACTGTCAACAATCACTCTCTTTTTTTAGGTTCCATAATAGGAAATGATAGTTATCATGTAACCAATTATTGTTTAAAGATCAATTATTGTAACCAAGTCACTTGCAAAAAAAAAATAACCACAACACATAGAATTATGTTAGATAATATTAGTCTTGTATATCTTTTTTCCATAATGAAAATACTATAAAAAAATTTTCGTTGTTTTTTTCTCATCAAGGGTTTCTACATAAATTATGATGTATATTACTCATCTCTATTTACTAATTATTTTCTCATTATTCTATAAAAAGTTCAAGACAAAGAGTCACGACATTGGCGAATCTTTTGGAATGAAACACTGGTGAGTCTCGAGCCCAAGACAAAGAGTCACGCCCCACCCCGACTTAAGGTAAAGAACAAGAAGGTTTTGATGAAAATATGAGCCCCTCCCACCAAGAAGAGCTACCGGTCTCTTCATCACCTTTATATAAAGGTGATAATGATGAAAGGTGCATCCAACTGGATGCTTCAGACAATGTATTCGCTGACCTACTATTGGTGAGGAAATCATCTATGACTGGAACAACTAAAGGACGTGCAAAAGATATTATTATGTTTATTCGTATTTCACTTTTCCATATATAACATGCACAATCCAACTATTAATCTAACACCTTAATTGGAGTGTGTTTTAGTAGGGCAAAAAAGTCTTGTCTGAGTCTACCGAAAGTTAATTCCCGATGCAGTTCCGCAGCAGTCGAGAGAGGAGAGATGGTCCTCTACTTAGTTCACCTAATTTAAAGGGTAAACCAACTATTAAACACAACAAGAAGGTATTTAAAGTGGGCCCGTACACATTGCAGGACCCACTAAAAGTGAAAGATGAGCGTTTAGTGGTATATTTTTTAGAAAAGATCAGAAGATAGGTAGTAGTCACACTAATCTAACAAAATTTGACATACCATCACTTCCAAATTTTGATTACGTTTGTCTTTTATTTGACTTTTGCAGTGAGATTCGCGTTAGACATTCTCGCCTCCATGCTAAACGGAGAGAGCTAGAATCTAGGTCCATAAAATTGACTTGGCTCTGACCTTATAGACTTATTTGTCAGCATTTTGACTTGGGAAGCTCGTCGTGCATCGATGAGCAATCGATTCTGATTTCTTCCCACGTTCTTTGTTGTGAGTATTTACTACTCAGTAAACTCCTTATTTTAGGTTTGTATGTACGTTGTATATTTTGTTTTTGTTATGCCAATGCAGAGTCGATGTGTTTCAAAATCAGTAGAGCTTCCTATTTTTGTAAGTAAACACAAGATCGTGGATAGATACGCGACAATGCTTGAGCTAGAAATGACCGTAAACAAATTTAATGTAGTTAAGATATTAAATTTTGACTTTGATTGTGTAAATGTATTGTGTAATCTAGATTTGTATTCCAGTACACGATGGTCGAGATCATTGGTTTATGGCCAAGATCTCCATCATGGACGAGGAAGTCACCGTACGAGACACCTTGCCAGATGGCCGACTTAATGCAGGACGGACCGAAAAGGTAAAAAAGCTTGTATGTTATAAACCCTTATCATGACTTGTAATTTTTCTTATAGCGTGTATGATTTTGACATTGATTACCTTTTTATATTTTGTGGATGAAATTATAGTGAGAAGGTATGTACTTGATATTTGGGCCTATGCTCATATATTTGTTACCTCCGTCAACAACCTTCTCTTCATTCAAAATTTCAAAGATGCCCCAAGTGATCACCCAATCAAATGGATAAGTTCACTGATCGCGAATTTGATTAAGTTTCATTCACCCTTACATAATGCACTTATTATTACGTTTGCATGAGTGATTGTGGTGTGTGGGTCTTGAGATATATGGATGACATCAGGGCATAGATTTTTTGTAACTATCATTCCCAGGTAATATGTCAGATATTGTTTACATTTTGTTAGAATTGAGAGCTTTGTTTTTTGTTTGTTATAGTTTACGGTTCTTTTAGTTCTATAATTGAGAATTTTCTCATTGTTTTGGATTTGCTCATTTGAGGTTGTCATTACTTGTTATTTGTTATGGTGTAATGATAGTTTGATGAATGTTCAAACCTTATAGCTCTATTTTCTGTTTTGCTTTAGTTTAGAGTTAGGATTCTTTTAGTTATGTAATTGAGAATTTTTTATTGTTATGGATTTGCCCGTTTATGGCCATCGTTGTTGAATTTGTTGATGTGTATGATAGTTTGTTGAATATTAAGAATATTTTTATAGGAGTATAGTCACACAATCTTCGTTGTAATATTTTGAATATTTCGAACGACATGTATGATACGTTACATGATAGCGTTGATCGATTTTATAGTAGGAATTCATCTGTCTCGGAGACACGGCTACCATTAAAGACGAGTTCTACTTTAAAGCAAAGGCTTCACAAGAGGAAAAAATGAATGGATAGATAATATAGTATACATTATTCTGAATGTGTCCTATTTTCTTATTTTTTTGTTCAAACACTCACTCACTTGTCATTTCTGAGAAATTCGATGAGCTAGTGGTTATTGAAGAAGACAATAACGACAGTGCAATAAAATTCGAAGCATATTCAAGAGGGATATCTTAGTACGCTTTTACTTTTATTTGCTCGTCGATACCATCTTCTTCAATAACCTCTAGCTCATCGAATTTATCAGAAATGGCAAATGAGTCTTTGTTTTGTATATGATTATTATGTATAGTGAAGATAATAGATTTTTGTAAGTTTTGTAAGTTAGTGTGTACAAGGATGATAAACAGATTTTGTATATTATTAGGTATAACTATAAATAAAATAGGTTTTTTGTAAGTTATCGTGTACAGTGATGATAAATAGATGTTGCAGAATTATTGTGTACATGTATAAATAAGCAGATTTTTGAAGCTATTGTGTACAGTCATCATCTTCAAATTTTTTAGAATCATTGTGTACAATTATAAATAAGCAAATTTTTGAAGGGTAAATTGTGTACATATTTGTATATTAACGTTCCCAAAAAAACCTATGAAAGCAAGTTAATACCAAAATGTACATTCACTGCAGCGAGGGATAATAAATATTATACTAGTATGGGATATTTGTGTTTCCAATTTGTGCGTTGAATGGTGGTGGGTATGCAGATGGGTCGAATGAATACCACCTTGAACATTGAATGGGTACGCCCTTGCACATTGAATGGAGACGCACCTTGTCCAGAGACCCATGTCACGTGTGCACCATGCACGTTAGATGGTGTTGAATTATCATTATTATCGTTCGGCATCATGGAATGCACATCACTCGGTAATTCTGGACATGTCTGTTTGGTATGTCCAGTGTTCTTACAATGGCCACATCGACGGGTGGTTGGTCGTGCTTTACTCGAGCTAGCACCATGGCTACCCTTTGTCTTCACGATTATCAGGTCTTGAACAGGGTCTCTTTTAATCTCTACACCATCCTCTCGATTCACATCCTGTTCGTTGGCAACCTTATCATTACACAAGGTCTCATGTTTTGCACACAGCATCACAATCTCCACTTTGGCTCAAATCGACCATTCACTTGACTTTGACGCAAAAGTGAGCAAGTCTTTTGGCAACTAGTTGTATCGAATTACATCGAAGCAATAATGTATCTTCTGTATGTAGATGAGAATGGCTTGACCTATTTGGTAGTATATTACTCTTCACAGTGACCGCCACCGATCTAGTATGCATGTGTTTAGGATCTCTTGCATATGTTCAGGTTTCATAACAGTGAACATATGATGACACGGTATCCCCATTGATTCAAACTTGCCAAAATTGTACTTTAGCATATCAAGTTGTTGGTCTCGTTGCTAGGATCGATCGGTTTTAAAATTAAAGGAAATTAGATTTGAACCACGAACGGTTTGTGGGTAGAATATAAAAAAAATCGATTTAACTTATTTATTCATATTAAATAATTTAAAACTAATTTTACTTTGATCATTCATAAACGATATTAAAACGAATAGACTAAGGGAAAGCGATTTTTTACCTTTACTCTATATCGGAGAATTTCTGAACTGGTGGAACTCACTCAAGCGTTCTTCGTGTTCTTTAAGCTGTAAGATCAAAATCCCGAACTTGTTCTTCCACGAATGATTTCTGAATTAGTCCACCAACAACCACCCGTTAATTTCAGAAATAAATCTCAGAAGAATTTTATGTAAGAATTTGAGTTTGGGCTCTCAAAACGATTGAAGAAGAAAAATCAAATCTTTCTTCTTTAGATTAATTTCGGCGGCAACAATAGTCAAAGGAGAAAACGTTATCCTCTTCCTTTTTTTGTATTGATAACAACAACTATATCTTATTCTCTTTATCTATTTACAATCAATTTGTTATTAGATACTTATCAAAAGTAATTTTCAGTATTTACAAATATATCCATATATTATAAAAATTCCAAAAATTCTCTTAATTATCTATTATTGTCAAAAATCAGATGATCTCCTAGAGTTTTAGTTGTATCGAAATTCGTCAATCCAGTTGATAAATATAATTGATCATTATCAATTAATTAATTTATTTTTTTTATTTAACTAATTAGAAAATAATTAATAATTAATTCAATAAAATAATTATATTTAACTAACTTAAGTGACATCACCTATCACATATGTGTGTAAGAAATATGCATTGGCACCAAAACACATTTTGGTCCAACTAAGTTTGTTTTCTATTTTTGTTCTCTAAGCTATTTCTGAGACCGAATGGCTCACATGAGCAAAGATTATGATTCAAATACCAGCTGAATTCATCTCCATAAATTCAGAACCTATTTAATCCTGACATCATATAACTCTATTATAGGTTCGATGCCGAATCAACTCTCGTTCATGTGCGCTACCTTTTCTGTTGGTGTAAATAAACTCTATTTATTTTCACGATCCATAAAATATTTTAACATAATACACATCGTGAATATCAGTAATAAGAGTGAAATTTAAAATTACCATTTTACTCATCTTGTTATTATTTCCTTAACTCTTTTATTGACTGTGAATAAGAAAGACATCATTGTAAATTATCTCGTACAATTCACAAGTCTTATTCAATGAATCATTTCATTACATACTTAGCCAAGTTAATTTATTCACACACACATCAATAAAGCATAATGTTATATTGTTATTTTCGTAATCCAACCACGAATTTTCATATATGTGAATCACGCAACTCTTACTTAGTTAAATCACAATCTCAACAGTCGAGGTATTGCCCGTCAATTTGAACTCACTCATTTGACATATCAAATATTGCAACTAACCAAGTAAAGTTACGTATTCACTTCAGGATTAAGCTAATTATGAAAATACCCTTAAGACAATTAAATTTAGAGCTAGGTAAACAGATTTGGACTCTAAAATAATTTGTTACTGGTCTATTCTACATGTTCATAACAAGTCTAGGTTAACCATTTGAGTCTCCACTCTTATGCCCCAAGACTGACATCCAACGGCTGTTCAACCTACTAGTCGTAATCAAATTCGATTGTCCAATTGATCCTAAGACTGCGAATATCCTTCTGAACTATTTCAGAACAGCTCATCTGGACACACTTCTGTCTTCACGCTTCTTTCATTGACAATAGTTACAGAACTTGAGTAATTTATAAACACGCTTTAATTTAAAATAAAAATTTCAATTTATTTATAAAAAAATCAGTAATACAAATTTCTGAGAAATAACTAAATACAAATAACTAGTTATTACACGCTACTTTATGGACATATTCCAACAATCTCCCACTTGGACTAAAGTAGGTGTGTACAATCTCTTATCCCCCCCAAGCCCTACAGATGATCATAAAAACTTTACTACTTAAATTCTTTGTGAATGAGTCTACCAGGTTGTTGACCGTCAGAATATGCGTAACCACGTCTCCACGCCAAACAATCTCTCTAATTAGGTAATACTTACGTTCAATGTGTTTGGATCTCTTATGGCTTCTAGATTCCTTAGAATTTTCTACAGCTCCACTGTTATCACATTAAAGTGTTATGGGCTTGTCAGCGTCTGGAACAAATCTAGAGTCTTCAAGAACTTCCTAATACATACAACCTTCTTTGCAGCTTCATAAGCTGCCATATATTCAGATTTTATGGTAGAATTAGCAATGCAATATTGCTTGATACTTCTCCCTATAACTGCTCCACCATTCAGGATGAACACCAATCCTGAAGTGGACCTCCTAGAGTCCTTATCAGCTTAAAAATCAAAATCTGTATACCCCGTCATAATCAAGTCACTACCTGAATACACAAGCATTTAATTCCTTGTTCTCCTAAGATACATAAGGATATGCTTGGCGGAATTCCAATACTTGATTCTAGGATTAGATTGGAAACAACTTGCTACGCCTACGACATAGCAAATATCAGGTCTAGTACAAAGCATCGCATACATGAGGCTTCTTACAGCTGAGGCATAAGGTATCCTTCTCATGTCTTCCTCTTTTTGAGGAATCTTGGGAGACTGCTCCTTGGAAAAGTTGACTCCATGCCTAAACTGAAGACATCCCTTCTTGAAGTCTTTCATGTCAAATTTCTTTGCAAGACAAAACTTGACATCAGACAATTTTCCTACATCATTCCCAATGAGTAGAATATCATCTACGTACAAGACTAGAAAAACTACCTCCAGTCCGTGGATCAACTTATACACACAGGGATCGTCCACCAACTGTTAAAAATCATAGTTCTTAATAATTTCATCGAATCTAATATTCTATGACGGAGACGATTTCTTAAGTCCATAAATGAACTTCTGCAATTCACAAACTTTGCCATCTTCGCCTTTCTCCATGAACCCGTCTAGTTGAGCCATATAAATGAGCTCTTCAAGATTGTCATTCAGAAAGGCAGTCTTGACATTCATTTGCCAAATTTCATAATCAAGGGTAGCAGCAATGGACAAAAGGATTCAGATGGATTTAAGCATGGCTACCGGTGAGAAGGTATCCTCGTAGTCTATACCTTCCTTTTGGGTGTAGCCCTTGGTTACTAGCCTAGCTTTGAATTTCTCTACATTTCCATCCAGACCTATTTTCGTCATATAGATCTAATTGCATCCTACGGATTTTATCCCTTCTCTAGGATCTATAAGTTTCCAGACTTCGTTCGAGTACATCAAATGTATCTCAACGTTTATGGCTTCCTGTCATAAGTTTACTTCAGGACTAGCCATGGCCTTCGAGTAAGAGATTGGTTCATCTAGGCCCTTGTTTGAGAAACCTATCAAATCTTCTTCATAAGTCATGTACTTTTCAGGTTGTCTGACAACTCTCCCACTACATCGAGGCTCAATAGTCTCTAGCTCCTGTCATGGTTTCTCCATTATTGAATCAGAAACAATTTCTGATTGGGGAGTTGGTGTTCTCCTACTCAATAATTCCTCTAGCACAACTGTGCTTCACAACTGTACACTATTAAAATAATCTTCTTCAAGAAAATGAGCATCATGTTAACGAATATTTTCTTGTCAGTCTTACTGTAGAAGATATACCCCTTCATTCCCATAGGATATCCTACAAACATGCACAATTCTGAACGACTGGCCAACTTGCCTCTCTTCGGTCTTAGAACATGTGCTGAACAACCCCATATTCTAAAATGGTGAACGGATGAATTTCGACCATACCATCTTTCATATGGTGTACCAGGCACCGTCTTTGACGGAGCTTGGTTCAGAATATATGTTGTTGTTAGCAAGATATATCCCCAGAATAAATTTGGGAAGGCTGAGTAAATCATCATAGATCTAACCATATCCATCAGAGTTTGATACATTCTCTCTAACATGCCATTTTGCTGTGGCGTACCAGGTGTTGTAAGCTAAGAAAGAATACATTCTTCCTTATGAAAGTTCTCGAACTCTCCTAGCAAGTACTCTCCACCACGATCAGATCATAGTGTTTTGATTTATTTTTCTAATTGCTTTTCAACCAAGGCATTATATTCTTCAAACTTTTCAAAGGTTTCAGACTTTTGATGCATTAGATAAACATCACTAAAACGTGAGTAGTCGCCAGTGAAGGTTACGAAGTATTCATAACCTCCTCTTGCTTGGATTTTCAATGGTCCACATACATCACTATGTATGTGTTCAAGGTATTAAGTGACTCTTTCACCTTTGATGAAAAATTTCTCTTGGTCATTTTACCTTCTATACAGGATTCACATATAGGTAGTGAACACCAACACTTAAAGATTACAAATGACCATCCTTCACAAGTCCTTTAATCTTGTCTAGGCTAATATGTCCAAGATGTAAGTGCCACAGATAGGTTAGATCCATTGAGTCATACTTTAACCTTTTATTATCCCTATATCAATCGATATTCACTTCAGTGTCACAAATCATGGTACTATAGGTTTTACGGGATACAATTTATTAATCATTCGTGTGATAGTACTTAAGCATTCATTTCTAAAAATACCAATATCTTTATCAATGAATTTTAAATCAAATCCTTGCTCAATTAATGAACCAATAGAAATAAATTTATTTCTAAAAATCAGAACATAATAAACATCACGTAAAATAATAATAAAATGTTTCTCAAAACATAATTTAAAAGTTCTCATTGATGTGGCCGATACTAGTACTTCATTCCTCTAGAGGAAGTTGGACTCATCCTCGTCAAGCCTTTTGATTTCCCTGAACCCCTATAGGGAGCAACAGATGTAGTTAGTAGCTGCAGAGTCTACAATCCAAGAAAGAGTAGAGTCAGCTACATATTAGGCTTCAGTAACCATTACCATACCTTTAGATCTCAATTCTTTGAGATACTCTAGGCGGTTGCATTTCCAATGACCAATAGCGCGCCAGAATGATGACGATTTTTTACTGTCTACTCTCGCGATGCTCTTGCCTTTGGCAGCTCTCGACTTCTTCTTCTTCGCTTTCCTTGGACCCCTTCTCTATTTCTTCTTAGAGCTAGAAGTAGAAGGCCTACTTTCAATAAAGCTAGCCCTCCAGATTTCCTCTTTCCCTTCAGAAATAGGGTCACAGCAGCTTGAAACTCCTTCATGAGCTTAGGAAGTGAGTAGTTCAAGTTATTAATCAAATTATTAAGCTTGAAGTTCTCAAAGGTACTAGGCAACGTCTTTAGGATCATATCCACTTGAGTCTCGCCATTGACTTGAGCACCCATGATCTCCATCTCGTTTAGATAACCTATAATCAGCATCATATGTTCTCTGACAGGAGTTCCAGGTTTTATCCTGCAGTTCATGAAGTTACACACAACTATCTGTCTGGCTTGACGACCCTGATCCCTGAACATTTTGGTGAGGTTTAATATCATATCAATGGCGGTCTCAAAGTTATGATACTACTGTTGCAACACATTGATCATAGATGCAAAGATGTAACACTTGGCAATCTCATCAGAATGCAGCCAAGAAGCATAAGCATCATTTTCCTCTTGAGTGGATTTAACAATAAGCTCAAGAGGACAAGGGGTAGTGAGCACGAATTTGTGCTTTTCTACCATCAGCACGATATTAAGATTTCATTTCCAACCCACATAATTTTCACCGTCAAATTTTTTAGCATTGAGAATCGTTGAGAGAGGGGATAGCGACATGCTTATTGAAAAGAATAAATAAAGCGATGTAAATAAGTACACAAATATTTTGGAAAGTATGATGCATTATATAACTACTAAATATTTTAAAATCCATTAAAAAATATTTCCTCCATGATGTTACGATAAAAGATGATAGCTTGTCTCATCGAGTGATGAAGTCTAAACTATCTCCTATTGCATCGAGACTCCTCTCATTTGGCTAACGCTCAAATGTCTCCACATCTAGCTTAACCAATAACCAATAATTTTTTGTCACCTTGCCCCATTGACTAGCCCCTATGAGGGGATTCCAAGGTGCTTTAGTCTAAGTGTTTAACAAACGCATCGACGCTTAAAGGTTACTATGGACTAACAGTCCATCTATGGGACGGCCATACCCCACCACTCCCTTTAGAAGTCTTAGCTTCTAAAGCAACTCGATGACTAAAAATGACACGATTCTAAAGTTTCTCACATTCAAGTGATGACCGCTATGGGCGGCTCTAACCTTTCCTCGTGGCACAATCAAGTTTTCGTTGGAGACCTTGGGAACGTTTCAACGTAAACGACCATCACACTTAGTTTTTTAAACAATTGGATTTTTGGTTTTTTTTTAAAAGCATAACTTTTATTACTTTAAATAAACGTGATGAAATTTTATAAATCCTTTATAAATTTTAAATCCTAATTAAAAATCATAACCATTATAAATTTTGCTTTGTAATTAAATTATCAATTAATCTACAATGATGCATGTACATGCTACATGACAATTTGATATTGCCATATCCCTAATCTATATGGCATGTTATATGATGATGTGTTATTAAAATTAAATCATACATTTAAAGTTAACCTCCCTATTGGTTCATTTCTAATTACAACCCATAAAAGAATAATAAAAAAATTTCAAATTAATTTATGAACTAATCTCCATACCATCTGCAATTTGCTCCTTCGTCTCCATGTTCTCTCACCATTTTGTAACACTTTACAAAATATTAGTCCCATTTTTAAAAATAATTTTCAATTTAAAAATTTTAATTTTCCAACATATTTTTACGTTGATAAACTAATTACCAAGTAATTAGTAAATTGATTTATTTTTTTAAAAAAATTAAAGTAAATGCCAATTATACAAGTGTTGAAAAATTTACCAAATTAAATTAAAGATAAATGAGGGACTAAAATTGATTTTGAAATCATATTGCAAAATTTGAATTTCAAAAATGCTAAAACCATGAGTTTTTAAAACTTGTAGGTTTCTTAATCCGATTAGAACTCTACCGTGCAAGGGTCAACACACGGCAGCAGTGGCGAGTGGCGGCCACTGATGAACAGTACCATCATAAATAGTACCATCAGTGAACAGTACCAGTGTGATCATTAGCGTTTTCCGGCATTATCTCGGTGGCTGTCCGTTGAATTCTCGGCGGCGTTTTCGAGCGATTCTGGCGACGATGAATTTACAACGAATTTAAAATTTACAACAATTTCAATAATTAAATTACATACATTCACATGCCTCAAATTCAGTGCACTTCAATTCTTAATGAAAAACGCCTAGAGCCTATAGTTCAGGTTCTACTCACAAAATATATTCAAAACAATTTTGAATCTACCATGCAAACATATGCCAATATCCATAAAAATCACGATATGTTCATTTTAATTATCTATATGCATAATCTTAAACCTACGCTCTGATACCAATTTCTAGGATCGATCGGTTTTAAAATTAAAGAAAAATAGATTTGAACCACGAACGGTTCATGGTTGGAATATCAAAAAAAATTCAATTTAACTTATTTAACAATATTAAATAATTTAAAACCAATTTCAGTTTGATCATGCATATACGATATCAAAACGAATAGATTAAGGGAAAAATGATTTTTCACATTTACTCAGTATCGAAGAATTTTCTGAACTGGTGGACTCCCTGGAGCGTTCTTCGCGTTCTTCAACTTTAAGATCAAAATCACAAACTTGATCTTTCACGAATGATTTGTGAATTAGTCCACCAACAACAACTTATTAGTTTCATAAATATATCTCAGAAGAATTTTAAGTAGGAATTTGAGTGTGGGCTCTCAAAATGATTGAAAAAGAAAAATTAAATCTTTCTTCTTCAGATTAATTTGGTGGCAATAGTTGTGAGAGGAGAAAACGTTTTTCTCTTCCTTTTGTGTATTGATAACAACTATATCATATCCTCATTATATCTTTGCAATCAAATTGCTATTAGATACTTATCAAAAGTAATTTTTGATATTTACAAATATACTCATATATTTTAAAATTTCTGAAAATTCCCCTAATTATCTATTATTGCTGAAAATCACATGATCTCTTAGAGTTTTAGTTGTATCGAAATTCATCAATCCAATTAATAAATATAATTTATCATTAATAATTTATTTATTTATTTATTTTACTTAACTAATTATCTAATAATTAGAAAATAATAAATAATTAATTCAATATAACAATTATACTTAACTAACTTAAGTGACATCACCTATCACATATTGGTGTAGGAAATATTCTTTAGCACCAACACACATTTTGGTCCAACTAAGTTTGTTTTTCTATTCTTGTTCTCTAAGATATTTTGTCGAATGGACCCACATGAACAAAGCTTAGGATTCAAATACCCAGCGAATTTATCTTCATCAATTCCTAACATATTTAATCCTGACATCATACATCTCCACTATAGGTTCGATATTGAATCAACTATCGATCTATGCGCGCTACCTTTTATGTTGGTGTAAATAAACTCTATTTAGTTTTACAGTCCATAGAATATTTTAACATAATACCAATCGTGAATATCAGTAACAATTTCTCATTTTATCCCTCTTGTTATTATTTCTTTAACTCATTTATTGACTGTGAATAAGAAAGACATTATAGTGAATTGTCTCGTACAATTCACAAGTCTTATTCAATGATTCATTTCATCGAATACTTGACCAAGTTAATTTATTCATACACCCATCAATAAAGCATATGGTGATATTGTTGGTTTCGCAATCCAACCACAAATTTTCATATCTGTGAATCATGCAACACCTACATAATTAAATTACAGTCCCAACAATCAAGGTATTACCGACCAATTCGAACTCACTCAATTGACATATCAAATATTGCAACTAACCAAGTCAAGTTACGTACTCACCTCAAGATTAAGATAATTATGAAAATATCCTTAAGGTGTAACAATTAGATTTTGAGCTCTAAACTAATTTGTTACCGGTCTATCCAATATGTTCAAAACATGTCTAGGTTAACCATTTGAGTCTCCACTCGTATGCCCCAAGACTGACATCCAACAGTTCAATCTAATTGTCGTAATCGAATTTGATTGTCGAGTCAGTCCTAAGACTGTGAATATCATTTTGAACTATTTTAGAAGAGTTTGTCTCCAGATACTTCTGTCTTCACTCTTCTTTCATTAACAATAGTTCCAAGACTTGAGTAATTTCTAAACAAGCTTTAATTTAAATAAAACTTTCAATTTATTCATAAAAATCAGTAATACAAATGTCTGAGAAATAACTAAATACAAATAAATAGTTATTACACTCTACTTTATGGACATATTTCAACACTCGTGACGCTGTGAATGAGTCATTCGACACTCCAAATTTGACCAACGAATACATTCAAGCCTCCTTATCATGTGTCAAAGCACAAACTATAAATGATGTCTGACCCATGATCTTCTTACGTAATAGCTTAAACAATTTGTGTATGAACGTGTTTGTCGTTTGTTGCTCTAACGCATGCAAGTGAGTCTTAAGCAGAGGAGTTTCATTTGTGAACTTGAAGTCTTTCAACCTCTCCCCGTGGCGAATACGTGCCAACGCCCGGTCAAATTGTAGCACGAATTCAAATAGTTTAGATCACGCTCAACAAATCCGTAGAGATACGCGTTCATACCTTCAGATCGTTGCGTCATTCTCATGAACGCAAAGAATTTTTCATGTTGGAAGGCCTCTACCTAGCGTTCACGCTTGAAATACATCCATTGTACCCATTTTTTTTTAGTAAGGTTGAACGACTTTATCAAACAATCTCATTCCTATTCAAACTCCTCTTCACTGAAGACGTCAAACATTACTCTCTTGAAGGCCTATAGAAATTCCAGGTTTTGCAGTATGATTGGTCATTTGGTTCGAAATTCCATGCACAAAGCCAATGATTGCAATTAGGCATGAGTGTCTTAATTGCTTTACGCATCACCTTATCACCATCTATAATGACAGATTGTGGCTTCTTGTTTTTCATGTCATCCAAGAAAGTCTTCAACACCCATTGATAGGTTTCCACAGTTTCATCCACCGATAGCGCACAATCGAATACCGTGGTCTTGTAGTGGTTGTTCACACCAAGGAAAATCACAAGCGGTTTCTTGTATGCATTCATCTTGTAGGTCATTTTGAACGCCAATACATCACCCAAACAGTGATAGTCAACTTAGCACATCGAGTCTGCCCAAAATAAATTCGCTAGCCGATTATCCATGTCAATGTTGTATTTGCAATAAAACCCGGATCCATCTCTAATTTTACAGTAAAAAAAGCAATTGTTGTCTCTGAATCAGTTTTGACTACCTATGATCTTCGATGCTGTTTCATCTTATTAAGATCCGTTCTTAAGAACCCCACATTCTCGTAACCACTGGCTTGGTTGACTATGTAATCATACACTTGGCTTAGCCTGACGCCAATATTATGAAACCATGTTGCCTGAGTCATGTATGATTCATTCACTGCTCTATTAGATCCAAGAAAGGGCACGTCCTGTGGTGAAGCGGTGGGATGGTTGTGCTTAGCTTCAAAATCTTTTACCACTCATTTTTTCACCTCCTTATATAAGTTCACATTTTCAAGCCTCTTGGCTCTCGCTTCGCGTCCTCTTTGCCCATATTTTTTTCTCCTAAACTCCTTCTTTTCAGCAAACCTATCTCTGGAACATAGTTTATCCATGTATATTCTTGCGTTTATCATCTTTCCATATACTGAACCCAACATCGGCTGTGTATGTATAGTAGAAATCTTCGGCCTCTTGTAACATATCAAATTTTTCACCAATGACATTTTCGTTTCGCAAGTTTTCTAATATGGATGAACCTGGACACGTACTTGTCTCACCCGATTTATGGATACATTATGATGACTCATCTTCGAAGATGCTTAACTTTATTAAAAAAATAGTTGAAGTTGATGAAATATGCCCATAATTGAAGTATAAAGTTTAAGAAAATAATAAAAGTGTAAAAAGAATGCATAATATGTGCCTTAGTCAATGCAAGAAGCAAGCATGGTCAGGTCCAAAAAATAAACTAAGGACTTTGAAAGTAAAAAGTAGTTGAAGTTATGTTCATAAACTAAGACCTCATAAAGCATATAACTTATGTTCATAATCTTAAAAAAAATAATGAAAACGAAACAATCATTACCTTTTCGGTGTAGCCGATCACTTAGTTGGAGTTGAAAATTGAAGATCCAAAGAAAGAAATTGAAGAAGCAAATGTATATGAAGTTGAGAGCAATTGAGAAGTAGTGAGAATGTGTTTAGTTGAGTGAAAAATCGAATTTTAAAAGTGGTTACAAAGAGTAATTGCCCATATTAATTGCACAACCACCAGACACCAACCAAATGCCAAACAATCTATAAATGTATTGACACATGCCAAACACCATTCAAGAATGCGCTCGCCATTAATTAATGGTGTTTGGTATCCAACAAGTCCTTTTTGGACCCCAAACGTCATTCACAGTAGCATTTGACCCGTGTCCAAGTGACACGGGCCAAACCCCATTCAAGAATTGCGATTCGCCATTAATGAACGATGTTTGGGGTCCAACTGGTCCTTTTTGGACCCCAAAAGAAATTCACAGTGGCGTTTGGCTTGTGTCACTTAGGCACAGTTCAAACGCTACTATAACTAACGTTTGGGGTCCAAAACGGACCAATTTGACCCCAAACGCCATTCATCAATGGCGATTCACCATTCACGGATTGGTAGAGATACACATTTACAATTCCTTTATATTTTGTTTTGTTACAACTTCTAATTTGAGTGTAACATTCGCACATTCTACAACCGTAAAAATTCCACAAACAAAGCTGCTTCCACTTCCAATATCTTTTTACTCTCAACAACATCGTCAAAGCTGATAGAATGATGGTTTGTAAATTTTATCCAGATTAAAAATACGATAATAAACTGAACAAACTTTGAATCTAGTTTAAAATTCTAAACAATGATTCAACAGAACCTCCTCATTGAATATTAGAAATTCGACAATCAAACTACATATTTATATCTATAATATATATGTCCAACCAAATGCAGCAAGAATTTAATAAATTCTGAAATACACTCAACAAAGTTAGAATTGTTGGCCGTCACGTGGCGCGTGGCCATTTTAAAAATTAAAATTTTAATAAAAATCGAATCTTTTAGTGAAACAAAAATTGCGCAACGCCATGATAACAATTTTTTTTTATCGAAAACTTTTTTCAATCAGTCAATATCCATTACATATTCATATATTAAATCTACAACATACAAAGTTGGGAATCAAATTCCTCTTGCACTCTTAATCAAGCGTTTTTACAAAATTGATCGATCATCTGTCCCACAAAACCGTTCCAACAATCAGTAAACTCTGAGATCCACACCAAGATCTTCCAAATCGATCCTCAACGCACTAGGATATGTGTGGGCACGTAGAATACTACAAGATAATTTTTCTATCTCTAGATGTACTCAACACATGAAATCTAAAAATTTATTAAGAAGGACTTTAATGAGACGATTCTCTAAAAGAACACGATGAATATTCGTTTTGAGATTTGATTAAATATTAATAGTAGAGAAAAATCACTATGAGTAATTGTGTTCTCAAATCAGTTCTTTAATTGATGAACTCAATCTCAGATTCAATTGATAGATATGATGAACTGATCAACTGATTGATCTAATGAACTCATCAACTGATGCATCGACTCAGATCATTCGAATAAATTTGTATCTTATTCTAGATAATGATGTATAAAATATTTAGGGATAATTTAAAATTAATATTTAATTACCCAATACAGTTGGACCCACTGTATAATGGTGCACAACTACAGTCTCGTGTGGCACTGCAGCGTTACATGCCTACTGTTGTAGAGTCACATCGCACTACATCACTTCATGGTGATCTATGATTCTCAATCATTGACGGACACGTGAAAAATTTTATAAATTAAATATTTATTTTAATCAGAAAAATATCTCGATATTAATTAATTCAAAATTAACATATTTGATTGTTCCTATCAATTAAATTATCTGTTATTTCACAAATAATAGTTGATCCAAATTATTATCTAATAATAATAATTTAATTATCTAATTTCATAAATTAGATATTTTGTCTCACTTATTGATAATTTAGAAAAATAATCGGTAATTATTTATATACATTAAATTTCCAAAAAATTATATATATATATATAATTAATTAATTAATTTTAATTAATTAATCATGCCTAATTATCTCATAATTATGAACTTATCCCAAAATAAAAATTCATTTGCATGTTAGTCCTTTTCTCATGTCCTGAAATATTCACACCCTAGATTGCATAGTATAAAGGTGACTTAGGGACCATAAACCTATAATCCTAAGCTCTACTAAATCAAATTATTAATTAAACTCTTTAATTGAATAATCTTATTTATTAGTTACATTATTACTCCACTATAAATATGGAATTACACTCTTAGAGATTATAGATTATATTTACAGAGTATTCTCTTGTAGTCCACTGATATAATCATTTCATATAGTTCCGTCATCCAAATATTTGTTCATAAAATAGAACTGGTCAAAATTATCATTTTACCCTTCTAATTACCTCTTGATCCTTAAGTACCATTAATCCACTAGTGAGCAACCGTCATCGTTCTTGAAATTGTCGGGAGGGAAGCGGATGGCAGCTGCCACATGGCACTGCAGTGTGCCATGAGGTACTGTGCTGTCTCACCATTCAGTTTCAGAATTAACACTTAAAGGAACCAATATATGATCTGTTAGGAAAACTTGGATTTCAAATCTTGTAAGATCATGTTCTCAGCTATCCATACCACTAAATCTCCAAAACAAAAGTCACTAGCCTATTTTACAAACAAACCTTAACTAGTGAATCAAAAGATCTAGTAGACATGTATAATAGTTAATGACTACTCTGGATTCAGACTAATCTACATATGTTCATCGAATTGATGTGTATTCAATCTTCATGATAAACGACATACTGATAAAGACATTAATTCACATCGATCCAGTCATATATAATCTCATTTTATAAAGTCCTTTCACTAAGATGTCTATCCATATCAATGATCTGGATCTAGATCACACACATTCATAATACTTAGTGAACCGTACTAGCAATCATTCATTAAAGATTTCATACTTTAATATGTTGCTGACAATTTTATTCCTTATCTATGATCTTAATCCTCTCATATATTACAAGATCATAGTGTCATTAACGAATATAGAATTTTCAAGTATTTATATAAATTATTCAACAATAATTTAAAAGAAAAATTATAAGAAAAATGTGATACTCATTAAACTTCATATCAAAATGTCAATACACATGCTTTGAATGCATAACTCCCAACAAGAATCAAGTTTAAAATTGAAGGAGACTATAAAAAGTTGATAAAGCGTCATGGTGCAACTTTTCTCTTTTTTGACGAAGTATCATGTGAATGCTTTGTACGTCATTCATGTTCTCGTTTTGATTCAGTATCTTCATCGGTGTCATCATCATGGTCATCGTCGTCATCATTAATTAAATTTTCCCCATTGTCATCATCACCATCATCACCATCTTCAGCATCTTCATCATCACCCCCATTCCTGCTTCTTTGAGTTTCATACATTTGCAAGTGTCTTTGCAACTTCGCCTACAAGTGTACATACTCAAAATGTCAGCTAAGAGTAAATTTGAATATTTTTCTTTCAAACTAAAAAAAATTAGGGAAAGATAGGTGATTGAAATTTTCTTATCCTTCTTTTGCATTGATTCTTTGGCCTTTTCCATCGCATTCACCATCGTCTCACGTACGCGCAACATTTTATCAAAGAACTATTTCCTGAGACCGGTAATCATATGCATCATGCCTGCAACGCATGCCACCGGCACCTGCATTATTCGAATTATGCGTTAATAAGATATTCAATGTCTAGATAATAAATACTAACATCATGACTCACATAATCGACCTCCGCTATTGAAGACCCTGAATTGGAAGATCTTCTGGAATGTCAACCGTCTCACTACCACATCTAGGTGTGGAACCTTTATCTGTCGCGGTGGTAGTTGGATTTCAGCCACTCTTATATATCAACGGTCGCTCTAGCTGACCCTAATGCACATGATACTCATGTGGATGTTGCGGTTACTCATGTTGCTGCCTATACCATGTAGATTACAAATTTTGATTATTGTATAACAATGTCAGTCTTCATCTATATTTAAAAGCTAGTACATGACGTTTAGCACCTGCCAAGATGAAGATTCCCCATCATAGTTGTAAGACAACCACATTTTCTAAAAAATCATTATACGTATCTTCGCCATCGCCATCTTCATCATTGATGAAGTGTGACGCTCTAAAACGTCCAAGACCAACAATCAGATCTTCTTTGGAATATGGTTGATCACATAATATTTAAGGGGGGTCTGACTAGGATTAACGGCTCCTAGGGTCCCAAACTCTGATGTGCAACGCCCTCACCCAAGTACCATACTCTACTAGCAGGTCCTTGCAGCAAGATCTTTAGGGTGGTAGGAGGTATACTATCATGGCAATAGTCCGGTAAGTTTGCACGTTCTCCCCAAGGGTTCCAAGTGATCTGCAAGTTCAAAAATAAATAGTTTGTAAGTAAAACACTACTCATACTCAAGAAGGAGGATGATATAAGAATTGATCAAATAAAACATATACCTCATGGGGGCCTTACATATCGAAGTTTAATACATAATTCTTTATGGTTGTGACCAACATCCCTTGTTCCTGAGTCATTGTATATCCAACGTACTGCTCTCGGGAATGTGTCTAGACCACCCACTGGTTTGCTCAGTGCCAAACAAGAAAAGTATTCACAAGCTCATACCTCACATGCTCTCTAGAAACCGCCAGTCGCTACACTTTTCCCGCGGCATAACACGTCCATATTGCAATACAATATGCACAATGCCGAACCACCATAATTATACTCTTATATCTCATCTATGTTATGTAGGATGGGGAGGAAGTACAAAATAGACTTTGTTGATCTTGCCACAAAAATTTGTACTTCCCAAGGGCACTAGAAAAAAACACTATCGTTAATATTTTCTCCTTCTCAAGAGTAGTACATTAGTAATTAACATATTTATTAAAAATCCATTGATAACTAACTTTTTTTCTTGAAGCTCCGACAACGGCTTGTCGACTAGCTTCTGCATTGCCTTCTTATTGTTGTACAGATCCAAATCGTAGTCTAGCTGTCGACCGATGACTTTAAGGCTGACATTTCACCCGCTTCATCTAAATGAAAGGTGTGGGTTTATCCCACAATTTCTCGACCAGGGTCTTCAAAAGGACACAATCCATCTGCCCTTTTTCAAGATACTTAAAAAGTATCTAAACCTGAAAGCATCAACGTTCTTTTTCACATTTTCAGGTAGCATATTGTACCATGTAGGTCTCAGTGTGGTGTTCCCAAAATCACGTACACCATCCTCATAGAACTCAGCATAGGAAACCAAAATTTAAGTCATGACTCAATGAAAAAGTAGTGTGAAGAAAGATGTATTGCATAGGAAAAAATATCAATGAAAGCAATGACAATAATCTATAATCTCTATTGTGACATTTCGTTGAACACCTTACGGGCACATAAACATACACTATAATTTTTCATCTGAAACATATATCGCTACCAATAATCATACATTTCTAGAACTATCACATAAAAAACACCCAATTTTCAAAATGGTTCAAGTATATATTTGGTGTTTTAACACTAAAACACATAATAACAAAATTTGTCACAAAAAAAACTTACATTTTCTTTCCTTGGATGGGATATAGCATTTCATCGAACATGTTACGGGAATTCATATAAATATAGTATAGATCCCAATGTAGCATTTTATCAAACACCTTACGGACAATGATAAAAATACGTCATATAATTCATTATGACATTTCGTCGAACACTTTACGGGCCTCAAAAAATTACTATAATTTTCCATCCAACACATGTATTTCTACCAACAACCATACATTTCTACAATCATAACATAAAAAGTACCTAATTTGCAGAACGAATCAAGTATCTATTATGTGTTTTAACACATATAACACATAAAAATTCAAAATCTTTAAAGAAAAAATTACTTCTTGTTTGCTTAGGTGAGATATATGCTCCATTGGAGCAATATGAAGAATAGAGTTAGTAAGATTTCGATTCTTTGGATGAAATCTTTTCACCCATAACCGGTGGACTCGTTCGGGCCTTTTGAACCGCTCGAACTCGGTTGCACCGTTGAACTCAACGTTCCCTTTGTAACTTTATGCTTTCCTCTAGCCATTTTTTTGTGAAAAATAATGAGAGTCGAGTGTTTGAGTGAAGATGAATGAAGTGTTGAAAGAGGGGGAAAATGTGGGTATCGGGTTTTTTAAGAAGTGCAATAGGGTTTTATAGGGTTATAAATTAAAACATAAATGAGCTAATTTTCCAAATTTTATGGGATTATAATTATAAAATAAAATGTTAAATTTCAAATTTTATTTTTAATCACAAACTTTTAGTGGATATGTTCGATTTAATATTAAAGTCTGACCCTAAAGCTTATACGTGTTCATTAAATCGATAAATATGATTTACCGATCATCATAACATCACGACCTATAATTATATATGGTGTAAACACTCGTTTGATACTTGTCACAAAATCACAACAACACTATCAATGACGACTTTTAACGAGTTTATGTAGAAGTGTTCAATTGCTTCGGAATCCTTATTTAATCCAATCTAATTTTACTTAATAAGTGAATATGGTGAATGTTTGCATTTTAGAGAACGATTTTTTTCTATTTTTATTGATGATTTATCTGGTGTATGATAATTAATTAAAAAAAATTTCAAATTTTGAATATTCAATGAAGATGGCAATTAGGGCCCAAAAAGTGGTGATTAGGGCAAGAAAAATAGTGTTTATGACCCTCATTGGAGATCGCTTGTTAAATTATGGCGTTTAGGGAGCAAATTGACAATTGGAGCTAATAAACAAGCGTTCGGCAACAAAGAACGGCGATTTTCACCTTCATGATGACGTTTAGAGGTCGAAGAATGACGTTGGAGGGTAAAGAATGATGATTGAGTTTTTTGGTATTCACCAAATTCGTAGTGGGGTACAAAGAGAATCTTAAGAGATTCACAAAAAATTAAAAATATATTTTTTCAAAGAGGTTCACCAAAACTGTATTGAGATTTACCAAATATAGATTGTGGTTCATCAAATATGTACTGGGGTTCACCAAATGCGTATAAATTAATAATTCTTGGAGGGGTTCACCAAAGTTGACTTTGTACGTATTTGGTGAACCCCAGTACACAATTGGTGAACTCTACTACATATGTGGTGAACCCTTTCAAGAATTATTAATTTCTATGTATTTGGGAACCTCAATACATATTTAGTGAATCTACGTATTTGGTGAACACCTGTACATATTTAGTGAACCCCTTCAAGAATCATTAATTTGTATGTATTTGGTGAAGCCCAATACATTAGGGGTTCACCAAATATATACTAGAGATTCACCAAATATGTAGTGAGATTCATCAAATACGTACAAAATTAATAATTATTAGAGGGGTACACCAAAATTGACTTTGTGCGTATTTTGTAAATCTCAGTACGCAATTGGTGAACTCTAGTACATATTTGGTGAATCCCCCCAAGAATTATTAATTTTTACGTATTTGATGAACCCCGATACATATTTGGCGAACTCCGATATGTATTTAGTGAACACCTATACATATTTGGTGAACCCTTCAAAAATCATTAATTTATACATATTTGGTGAGCCCCAATAGATTAAGGGTTTACCAAATATGTACTGGGGTTCACCAAAATAAACTGGAGTTCACCAAATAATACTAATTAATAAATCTTGAAGGGATTTACTGAATATATACTAGAGTTTACCAAATATGTATTGGGGTTCACCAGATATGTAGCGGGGTTCATCAAATACGTATAAATTAATAATTCTTAGAGGGTTCAGTAAATATGTATCACGAATCACCAAATACGTTTTGAGGTTTACCAAATACGTACTGGGGTTCACCAAATATGTAAAAATTTGATTTGTACATATTTGGTGAACCTCAGTACATATTTGGTGAACTTCATTACGTATTTGGTGAACTCCTCCAAGAATTATTAATTTGTACGTATTTGATGAAAGTTCATTACATATTTGATGAATCTCAATACATATTTAGTTAACTCATATACATATTCGGTAAACCTAAAAAAATTGTTTACCTGCTGGGTTTATGTGACCCGAATTGCTCCAAAAGTAATCTAAAAACCACAATGACCCAGTACTCATGCCGGGAAAAAACCCGACGTGATAGAAATTTCCTGGTAAATGATGAGTCTTTTACTTCAAATATAAGAAGAAACTAAATATACTAATTAATGAATATATGAAATAATAAAAGAAAATTAAAAAAAACTGCAATTTTTTAAATTAAATGAAGTTAGTATTTTGAGTTTGGGATAAATCGAGAAAGAAAAGAATATCTTTAGATTCCTTTTGTCCTATAATAAGTCCGGTCCCACACAAGGAACCTAGCATCTTGTCTGACTTATACCTTTGCTGATTGCTTTCCCGAATTTAAAAAAAAAAAAAAAACAAGTTTCGTCATCTTATAGAAGTAATGAATCATATGATTAATCGTTAATTTGTTATAAGTGACTTAACGTGAAAAATTAAAAATCACGTCTCAAAATTAATTAATATCTTACTAGTTTTTTATTTAACCAATTTAATTTTCAAGAGGAAAAAAATGTTGTTTACATTGTCTTGATATACATAAATGTAATTTAAAAATAAATAAAATTGTGTATAGAACCAATAATACTAGTAGAAGCTTAATTTATCCTTCTCAAGCTTGGCTTTACCAAAACTTGAGATGAGGTTTGGGGAACTAGATAAGGTAAGGATTTAAACCTTTGCACAAATCCGACGATTTATTTCTTATTTTATTTGGAGGATGTTAGCCCTTTAATAGGGGATAAGATTTCTTCAAATGGAATCGAGTATTCAGAATGTAATTTTTAAGGCACCAAGGAGTATCTGTTATATGGCCTAGTCTTAGAGCCTCTACAACCTAGATTAAGAATCCTTTAAAAAAAAGGTATTGGATATATTTTGAAAAGAATGCACTATTAAACTTATCTTGATTCTAATAAAACTAAAGGTGGGATACGTGTAAGTTTTGAAATTAGAAAATATATCACGTAACTGAGACAAACTTCGGAGACATAAGTATAATTAACCATAAAACTAATAGTGGAAGTTCATTTTTAGACTCTTACGGTTTATGTTTGCTATCAATTTAGTTTTCATATTTTCAATTTTCTAGAATTTAAAAACATTAACGATTAAAGTTTTTTGCCTCTGCCACATCCGATATTTGCTTATGTTATCCATATAACATGCAAATGGTCCATTGCAAATGCAAGTGTCCACCGTGTGATATCATGCAACATATGTACTCACTCACCGGCCATGTAGATAAGTAAATTAATTATTGAATGTTTATATATGTGTTAAAATATTTGTATGCATGCATCAAAATCACATACCACATATCATAGGAGTCTAAAATATACGTTACTCAAATCATTAATAACACGTGTAACACTCGACTAATTTTATTACTTGTTGATGTTACTTTTTTTTGTCAAAGACTTGTTAATGTTACTTGAGAATTAAAGATGATGTAATAAAAATCAACGATTTGTTAAATATAGGTAATAAGGTTTGGTCATCTCTGTAAACCCATCTTCTTGATACCGTAGTTCGTTCTATATTAGTAATTTTGACAATTTTGTCGCCTATAAAAACTTTTTTTACGAAGTTTTTTTTTTGGTTTTTGAAACTCTTTTTTTTTTACGAAGTTTAAGGTATAGGTTTTACATATTTCTTTTAGAAAAAGAAAAGAAAAGAAAAAAATAGGAAACAATTGTGCTCCAATCATATGAGAGTAAGACAGTATAGTCCAGCAAGGAACTATAAGAATATTCTTAGTTTTGGGCATAAACCAAACCTATATATGATCTCATTCGGGAACAACAATATATTTATCTAATGACAATGTTCTAATTTTTATTTCTACAGAAAATATTTAATAATTGAAGTCCTGATATCAAATTCGTCATCTTCTTTGTTTTACTATGCACCTGCGTGACCCTCAAATACTTGAACCACCTGGGAGAAAGTCTTCGATACTCATATCGAATGTCAAACACCTGAAAACATATATGATAACAAATTATATAGAGCAGTACTAAGTTTTTATACTCCAAGAGTAGTTTTTCACTTAACTTGTCAAAAACCAACTTTAATTTTCTTAAATTATTTTCCTTGGATGAAAACATTAGTTGTCATGCTAAAACACTTAGCTACCGTTTGATATGTAAAATCTAGAACGACATAATAAATTGAATTGATTAGAAATGAGGCATGGCAGTTGAATTGATGACAAAAACATATAAACTAATAGATCACAACTCAAAATTACTATGATGGTATATGTTTTATGGTGAACTTTTTGTAGACAACTTGAAGTTGCCTAAATATGGTTTTAGTTATATTATGCACAAAATATTGTGATGTGCAAATTTAACATTAGTCACTGCAACAAAAGAGGGTTAGATGACGGGTAAAACCCATCAATATAGGCAAAAACATATAAACTAATAGATCACAACTTAAAATTACTATGATGGGTATATGTTTTATGGTGAACTTTTTGTAGACAACTTGAAGTTGCCTAAATATGGTTTTAGTTATATTATGCACAAAATATTGTGATGTGCAAATTTAACATTAGTCACTGCAACAAAAGAGGGTTAGATTACGGGTAAAATCCATCATTATAACCTTATATTGATGGGTAGCTGATTGTCATCTACCAGGTTGGCATCAAAACTCTTTTAAAATAAAAACTGTCCAAATAGAGCTGCCGCGAAAAAGAGATAGTTGACGGGGAATTCCCGTCGACAAAAGGTGTCGCGAAAACAAGATAGTTGACGAGGAATCCCATAGTTGACGAGGAATCCCCGTCAACAAAAGGTGTCGCGAAAAGGAGTTAGTTGACGGGGAATACCCATCAACAAAGGGTGTGGCATGAAGCAAATAGATGACGGGGAATCCCCGTCATCTAAAGTTCTGGAAAAGAAAAAAATAAAAGTTTTTTAATTTCCGTAGCTATATATGTTAATATTTGTGTCCAAGAGGTACCTTGTAGTCTTTCGAATAAAGCATGTAACAGAAAACCCTGAAATTTGCAGTAAATACTATTGACACTGTAACAATATGAAAATTCAACTCTGCAGTGCAGCTCCGATTTCAAACTATGTTTTCAACTCTATATAAACTTAGACTTATAAATAACAAGTTCTTTTTTCTCACTTTTTCATATAATAAATAACAAAAAGATCTCCAATTCGGCATGCGTGTTCTAAGAAACATCCACATTTATAGAACTGAAAGCAATATTCTTTCGAGAAAAATTCAGAAAAAGATAGATAATTTACATAACAAAAGCTAGAACAAATTGTTGACCTTCCTAAGAGTTCATTTTATGATCTTAATAAAGCCATTGTTGGACCCAAAAGACTTCAGGTGCAACATAATATGCACTACCAATAATATCATTGAGTCTCTCATCTAAACATAAATCCAAGAAAAGAAAATAATGAATCAATGATCTTCTTGTATCATTTTTTTTGTATCAATAAGCTAATATCATAGTAATCTAGCGAATACGGTAAATGGTAACTATTCACAGAAGGCAATGGCAACATCAATATAAGTGTACCATAATGGAATTAAGTTTTTATCATATTGATAAACTAGTAAGATCAATATGGTAAATATCTGAGAAAAGAAGTCTACTAGCACTACATTTAAGTTTTTACATTTATTACCTGATTTGATAAAGTCAGAAAGACCAAAAACAATGAGCTTCAAATCAACATCTTCAGTTTTAGAAGTGAAAAGAAAATTTCGTTAAGCACATAAGATAAAAGAGATTAAGCAGTAATAATAATAATTTCAGAGAGAGAGAGACTTAAAACACACGTGAGAAGATCCAAATCAGTAACACACTCTAGACAGACATAAACGTTAATTTATTTTGGCAAGGTTTGAATCCAATAACATAAGAATAATTTAGAAAGTCCATCTATATGGAGAAAAACATAGACAAAGCTAAAAGAAACTAAAGTACCCAAAACCTTTTATTATTCCTAATTAATTTCATTCTACAATTCACCTATCAGCAACTAGAGAGCTAATTCCTCTTCTATTTTCAGTAATTGTTCAAGGCTTCAAGCAATTGATTTTGTTATCTGAGCTCATTTCTTTGGGATATTGGCCCCTAAGCAAACGATATCCATTAGTCTCTAAAAATACAGAGAACACAATCATTACCCAAAATGAGTAAATTTCAAGAAAATTAGCTCAGCAGTCAGTAATATACTGCCACGGGTTCCCACTTAAATTTAGGATTGATCCTGGCTTCAAACCCATGAGCAGCGCACTTACTATGTATTCAAAAGCTCGCCTTCATCACTAGACTACCAAAGGTGAGAGACCGAATACTTTAGAATAAAAATCATTTCACGAGCTCTCCTAATTCGAAAACACTAGCAACTGGTACGTGGGAAATAAATAGTCATGCATAGCATAACATACTTGATCAATAAGTTCTCAGAACCTCATTTAGAAATTGGTGTTATGAGCACGTGTGTACAAGTACATGCTTGTCGCTCTACATACATGAAAGCACATGAAAGAATTAAAAAAGAGTTGCAAACATAAATAATTTTCCTTATCTTAACAAAATATCTTTTCAGAAGTAGTTTCATGATATTGGTTTCGACTTCTTGAGCAGCAACTCTCTCCTTGTTGATTGGACCAACACATGGTTTATGTATGAAAAATGTACTACATCCTTATAAGCTTAACTTGGTATATGCCAAAACACGATTTTAGGGATCCTGAAGTGATTTTTCATGAAGAGGATCAACAAGAGAGTTTTTATTTTGAAGAAAATAACCCCAATTTATCTTCAAATAAAATCCCAAGCTAAGAAGTATGGACATGGAAAAGAGACGCATACACATCACAATATGAATTTGCTGGCATGAAATTTTGCACAAATTAAGTTACTAGCACGATAGGTACATGCTTATAAAATATAGTTTATAAAAGTTGAGATATAATATATGGGTGGTTATGAAAGCAATCATTCTGTAGATGTGCCACAAAATCACCTACTCATAGTATGCCTTTTTGCAACTTATAATAAGTATGATAAAGGATAACCATCCATGAACGTTCATTACAAGGTTTAGGGCATACAAAGCTACATAAATGGGATCCTGAGTAGTGAGCATGTTAAAAACCAGAAAATTAGAAGATTTTTGTACGGTAACATCAAACCAAGTCTAAAGATAGAAGTGCTTTAAGTTTATAGTTTGTTGAAAACCAAACCTAAACTCCATATACACGCTTGAAAGGCCATTTATCGTGATATCTGACAGGACTGTGACCAAGTGTGTTTCTTTCTTTCTTTCTGTCAAGCATACAATAGTATTGGCAGTCACTTTGACAATCCCATTACTTTCACCTCAAGTAAAGAGGTTCCTACATATACCATGAGCGTTTGATTAATACACCATCTGACGAGAATTTGTAATTAGGAAAGCATGCTTGCCTTATGCATCTAGATTCTTCACATTGTGTTAGACTAACCCTATAATAAAAATAATAAAAACATCCCTTATCCATTCTATTTGATCTATATGTAAGTCAAGAGAAAGTGAATTGATTTAGTCTCATATCAGCAAATGATTTAAAAGATCTCATCACATAAAAGAAAAGAAAGACACGACCTTATTATTGTTAATACCATCCAAAATAAATAATATACATAAAACTTCAAAACAAGAAAGTTTAATAATAGTGAAATCTCTAGGCAGATGACTCTGACAAGTGAACTGAGTGACCTGATAACCAGCCAAGCAAGAAAGTAGCGCTCAAATGTTTATGCTGAAAGATTGCAAAAAAATTACAAGAACTTTACAAGCGTTCAAACTAGTAACTCCTAGCATCCACCATAGATAAGAGCTAATAAGGTGAATGATTGGCTGAAGCTCGGATAAGGAAAATAAATTAAGGAGAGAGAGGGATGCTTACCTTTCTCATACGAAGGAGATCTGGGTGTTGGGAAATGAAATTGATGCTCCAATAAATAGATGTCGCCTTCTCTCAACCACTACCTCCTAAATCGGATAGTGGTAAATCTTCTCCTTTATGTTCAGAAATATATTTTTGGGGTGCTCAGAAACAACAAAAAATAAACACAAAAAATAAATCTTACATATAATCCAAGGGCAAAAATAAAATCTAAGAAACCTATGAGAGAAAATACCAAAATTTTGATAAACTCTTACCTGAGAATGATAGAAAATACTGAAACGTTGAGTTGGAAAGGGGGAAGGTTTTTTGCCTCTTGAAAACCAAATCCCTAAAAATCAATCTCAAATCTAAAACTAGATCTAAAACAAAATATAGATCTACAACCAAATCGAGCAACAAAACTACATCTACAAAATTGAGCAACTAAAATTCATCTATAAAACCTAATTTTTGGTCGAACTCACCAAGACCATATCGAAGAAGACGGAGATAGAAAGAGATGGGGAGCAAGAGAGAGAGGCCGAGTGAGCAACGACACTGAGCGAGAGAGGGATGGGATGGCGTCAAGAAAGAGATGGTGATGGCGTCGAGAGAGGTCGAGAGAGAGGGAGGGAGAGAGAGAGAGGGAGATGGAGTCAGAGACAATTATACGTGCTATCATTGTCTTCATCAGGCAATTTTCCTGCAGTTAGGAAGTTATTGATGAATAAGCAGTAAGATTTAGAAATTTTACTACATCTGACTAAGTTTTTTAATTAAACATTAAAGAAATTGTAGAGGATGAGAAACAATATAGGAATCACCAAAGGTGCTTTCTTTGACTAACATATAAAATTCCTAGATCATTCAGGCAATGAATCTAATAAACATCAATTATGTGGAATTCCTAGGACTCAGTTGCTCTAGCTTTTAACAAACGAGCCCCAATGGAACATTACGAAGGGGTAAGTACCATTCAAATACTTATTGAACTGACACATGCCTTGAAATCAGATAGCAACCGTGATACAACATGGTAAGAAGGGCCATCTATACTTTCCACAACAAAAAGAAATTCTAAAGGACCTCCATAAAGAGATGTGATTTGCATTCATTAATAAATGAGAATTTCATAACTTTGACAAAAAAAAAAATAGAATTTCATACAACACATAGAATTTGAGAGAAAGATTGCTAATATTACCTTGGATCCTATACCGAAGATCAAGATCCGTAAATCAAAACCCTAAACTATAACTTAAAAACAAAGGGAAAGACTTCGAGGGAAATCAGATAGAGGGAAAGAGAGAGAAGGGGCTGGGAGTAAATGACTTATTCTATTTTATTAGTAAAATTCTCTGAACAAAAAATACATATAAAGTCCAGAGGACCCCAACATCAAGAAAACAGGTCCGACGGCAGAAACAGGGAATCAGACAAACCAAATATGAGGGAATGCATGGAATTAGGCACAATCATGAATATTCAAGAGCAAGAAAGTGCAACAAACAGAAAACTCATAAAATGCCTTGATGATGAAATTGAGGAGATTGAATAACAAATGCAGGATAAAAAACTCATTAAGTGTGAACAAGTGTCCATGTCACATAGACAACCAACCAACAAATATTTGTAAGTGCCAAATAAAATGGAAGAAAAATGCCTAGAATAAGAAGAAAAACTTAGTTGGATGACAACACATGTTCATAAATGACCCCTCCCTCTTCTTGGCCCTCCCTATGTCAAGACTAACTTATTTAAGTATTTAAGTGACCTCATGTGCAGTCCTTGGTAGAAGATCAATATCTTCAATACCCTTCTTCTTCATCAGGGATGAAAATAGGAGTATATCTGAGTTGTATAAATTGAGAAATCCATCTTACCATGCCGATGTGTTTCTTCATATTTGGAGTAAATATGAGTTTTTCAATGGGCCTGCAAATGATAGAGAAGCAATTGAATGATGAGTATAATATAAGTGTAATTTCACATTTATTAAACAAAATCCAACACTATATTACACTATTACTTGATTATCTACTCCTTATAAACCTCTACAATTTCTCTCAGCCCTCATTTACTCTTCTGATGAACAAACTCCAAAGCTAAAGAATCTTTAAACTCAACATTGAACCATGTCGACACTCTTGAAAGAACAACTTATTCTTGATTCTCATAATGGAGGTACTTTACAACAAAACCACCATTATAGAACATAAACCTAGGATAAAAACTACAATTATCTTGTACTTTGCTAAAAAATTTCATTAAATATATCACTAAAAATAGTGAGAAAATTGAATGATGAATCAACTTCCTACACAAGCATGAATGAGAGTGCACATATAATTAAATGCTACATTATACTTATGCACTATAGTTGACAATGGTTCTATTGGATCACCATTTATATGAATGCCAAGTTTTATCAATTCATTTTCCTTGTACTGGGTGACAAATAGAGAAACCATCAAAGCAGAAATTAACATTTGATTCTTCAGCAACTATAAAAAGGGAATACTAATAGCAATGAGAGGCACAACAGTAAAATGTGTTGTTCGACATGTCTATGTAGCTTAGAGCAGTGAAAAAGAAATGTTGCAGTTATATCTCATAACTACGATAAGGTAGAGTTCTAGTTTGATTGAATGAGAAAGATTCTCTTTAGATGTTCATAAGCAAGTTACATGGAAAAACGATAATAAATTACTTGTGAGAGGCTTAAGAAATAAGTCAAAATACTGTAACATATAAATATTGACAGCAGATTATTAAACCTAAAAAATTTTTAGCTGTCTAAGTAGAGCTTTAAGCTACGAATAGAGAACATCTTTGTCTCATATCTTTTAGGAGCCACGATTTGTTCAACTGATAGCAGCACCCTCTTAATCACAAACTATACTACAATTTTAAACTAAAACAAACAACCAAAATATATCTAGTTAATTATTAGTTACTTCGACTAGGCAAAAAACATTTCTCCCGAGCAATACTAACCAAACGCACACGAACAAGCAGATTAGTTACAACTTTTAACATAACACTTGCCTACATTATTAATTCATATAGCATTAGATACATACACCAGTAGACAACTCGGTGAACACATACATAGGAAAATACAACTCAGCACACATAAAAATGGGTCGAACATAGAAAAATTTGAAGTACATTGATAGAGATCTTGCAGTCACTCGGACGCCTTTTAAACTGCTTGACCCGCTTCTTCACGACCATTTTTGACAGCAAAGGCACGACTATTTTCGCTTACCTACATATATCTTGCGGTTACTCTGGGGGCTCTTAAGCCCCTTTGTTGTAATGGCTCTCTTTCAGAGCTTGAAGAACCCTAAGTTCTCTCGTGAGAGCTCAACGGTGCTCTATCGATGAGACAGAGAAGAGAAACGAGAGAGAGTAAGAGAGAGAGAGAGAGAGAGTAGGAGAGAGTGAGAGAGTGAAAGAGAAAGAGAAGAGAAGCGAAGCGAGAGAGAACCCTAGTTCTCTTAATTGCCTCTCTATCGCAAATCTGAGAGTCTGAAATGGAAGTTAATCGATTAGGATTAGAATATTAAATGTCAATTTTGTAGTTATAAGGTAATTTCTATAACTAGGATTCTCAATTTTAGGATTAAGCACTATCAGAGTCGA
Source organism: Datisca glomerata (assembly GCA_003255025.1). Taxonomy (NCBI): domain Eukaryota; kingdom Viridiplantae; phylum Streptophyta; class Magnoliopsida; order Cucurbitales; family Datiscaceae; genus Datisca; species Datisca glomerata. Next base: position 32,052 of record QANY01010514.1, on the reverse strand, counting down.
ATTGATATCCTCAGGCAAAATTCTAGTAGCAAAAAATTCAGAAATAAATGTAATCACATTGTTCCCACTATCAACCAATTGTTCTGGAAAAATGTCACTGTGAATCCGTCCAATCCAGACGACTTGCATGGATGCATCTCCTTTAAGGTCCTGAAGATCTCCTCTGTATCAGCCTCTCGGTGAAGCATCATCTTATCTTAATTGCTAATGATTTATAAGTTTACTTATCAAATTGACAAAATTTACACAACATGAACAACATTTACATAGAACACAAACTATACAAGTTTAGAATGCATTTTATCCAAAAAGAGTTGAGAGGCCAAACACCCTATATCCAAAAATCTGTAACAGAAGAAAAATTCTGACAACTTTTCTTTTGGAGGCCGACACTGTTAAATGTTCTAAACACCTGAAATTTAATGAAGTTTGGCGTGAGCCTGAGGAGTTTTCTGCATCATCTCCACAAAATCTTTACAGAAAAACACCAACAAAGGAAACAGAGGGTGGAATAAAAACAAGGCCAACAACAACAGCAGAGCAATGGCCCATTAAAATGACCGTATTCAGACACTCACATAGATAAATATAAATATAAACTACAAAGCACAAATAATTAATATTTACAAAATAAACAATAAATGATAAAAATTAAATTTATTTTCTACTTTGGCACTGATTCCTTGGAGGACTCATCTATCATTCTATAGGTCAAAAAAGAAGAGAGAGAAAATAAAAGGGACTGTTAAATCCTTGAGTCCCTCCCCTAAATCTCTCTCAACAAAAATCGTTTCTCCTTATAAATTTCAATTGGGTATTTTCAAAATCTCTCATTTATTCCTTTCTAATTCGTTCTTCTTTACGCATCAATTATCATTATATTCTACTCTGTTTGCTAGATCTAATTTTTTTGGCTTTTTTCAGGGATGGTTTCGAAAGCCGTAGTTGTATTGCTGGTGGGTCTTCTGGGTATGGTTTATCAGGCGACACAGCTACCTCCGCCGCCGAGTAATGGGTCGCCGGAGATCCCTTCTGTATATTCACCAAGAATTAGGCTCAGCGACGGAAGGTTTTTGGCTTACAGAGAGAAAGGCGTCCCCAAGAACAAATCTAACTACAAGATTATTATCTGCCATGGATTTGGAAGCTCCAAAGATATGAACATTCTTGCTCCGCAAGTAATTATTCCCAACTCTTTCCTCATTTCTCAGTCTTTCATTTATTGATTTTATCTGAGGCTGCAGATTCTTTCTGTTAAGTTTTTTCTTATGGATTGAGCATAGACGGCAAAATGAAAACATCATAAGAAAAAACGGATTTGGGTTCTGAAATTTATTTATTAAAAGAACCATATTTTAAATAACTTGACACTGGAATTCTTAAATAATCATTACTAAGAAAAATTTTGGGGAACAATTTTTTTTTATTTCACTTGCTATCCCATGTGTGGAATATGAATAATTAAAGATGCCTGGGATTTTCCGTGGATGATGTAGGAGAAGAATTTTTAAAGGAGGTTCTGTTTTTGTGTTTACAAATTGAAATTATTTAAAAATGAAGTGAATATTCACAGTGCTTTAGTTTCCAGGAACTGATAGATGAATTGGGGATATATTTTCTTCTATTTGATCGACCTGGATACGGAGAAAGCGATCCGAATCCAAATCGTTCGATAAAGAGTGAAGCTTTGGATATTCAAGAACTTGCTGATGACTTGCAAATAGGGTCCAAATTTTATGTAATTGGTGTCTCAATGGGATCCTACTCTACCTGGAGTTGCCTCAAATACATACCCGACAGGCAAGACGCTCGGTCTGAAATATCGTTCAAGAAACTGTATTTTGTTTCTCTTTAACTAAATTATAATTGTGCAGGCTAGCGGGTGCAGCTCTAGTAGTCCCGGTCGTTAACTATCGCTGGCCTTCTCTTCCGTATAGTCTGATAAGGGAAGATTATCGGAGAAAACTTGTACAGTTAGCACTTTGGTTCTCAAACTATACACCAGGGCTATTATACTGGTGGGTTACACAGAAATGGATCCCTTCAACTTCTGTACTGGAAAGAAATCCAGTATTCTTCAACAAAAGAGATATCGATATTTTAAGAACAACACCAGGTTTCCCGATGCTCAACCAGGTAAGAAAACAAAAGATAATTTGCTGTAAAGACTTCAAAAAAACACTACTGCTAAATGAGAATTTTGTTATGTTTCTGTGACAGGACAAATTACAGGAACGAGGAGTGTTCGATACACTTCGCCATGACTTTATGTTGGCATTCGGAAATTGGGAATTCGATCCGATCGATCTGAGTAATCCGTTTCCACAAAACGAGAGTTCCGTGCACATCTGGCAAGGGTACGAGGACAGAGTTGTGCCGTTTCAGCTTCAAAGATACATTTCGGGGAAACTTCCATGGATAAGGTACCATGAAGTTCCTGATGGTGGGCATTTGCTTGTGCATTATAGTGGTTTATGTGAAGCCATTTTAAGGGCACTTTTGCTTGGAGAAGAACCCATTTCGTATAGACCTAAACTCAGTAAGTTATGAAATTGTGCCTTAAGTTTGTCAAATATGCTATTCAAAAGATGTTTATTTGTGTAAGTAGATGATTTTTTCTTAGGGCATGACAAAATGTGTACATTAAAATTTATTACTGGAAAGCTGGAAGGGAAATAGTATTGTTTTTCTTAGGTGATTTTTGCTTCACTGACCAAGAAGACATTCCATCAATTCATAATTCTTTTAAAAGAAAATATGATTTGTTCTGTAAAAATGAGTGGATTTGAGGTGTTTGAGTGAATTTTTTCGTTATATATGACTTTGAAATTTGGCTAAAGCTATGTCAAACCGTCCCATAAAACAGGATTGTTTGATTTCCGAGGTTGATGGTACAAGAGGAGTCATGTTTGTGTTTTCGAATTTAAATGCAAAATTATACAGAATCCGGGAAGATTCGTGTCGTGGGTGTCTGAGGTACAGAATATAACGACTCAGTCCTGGTGTTGCAATGATCCTCATTTTCCAGAATTTATGAGGGGACATGTTCAACAGATTTAAGGTGTTAGCTTCGATTTCAATTACCCATAACTACTAAACATAAAAATCAAAAAATTAGAAGTTGAATAGACAGTCTTGATTGAATAGGGTGCTCTCCAAGAGAACAACAAGAGAGGAGAGAGGAGAGAGGAGATAAGAAGCCACCTCCTCCTCTCTACCCGCATCTTCTTTGTCTTCCTTCTATTCTCGATCTGTATACTCTTGTCTTTCTCTATTAATAATAGCTCTCGTTTCATGAAGTGAGTTGTTCACCAAGTAGATCCATAATGGTTTTGAACACAAATCTAAATGTACGATCACCAAGTAGATCGTGTGAGACAAATGTAGATCCATAATAGTTCTCTAGTGTCATGTTCAATTTTCTTCTAGGATCGAAGAATGATCTGAAAGTTATTGCATTGTAGAAGATGCTAATGCACACAATCCATGTTTGCACCAATTGGACAAATGGAGTAGCAGAAGGATTGTTTTGACGAGTTGAGGAGTTGTCTCCCATGACGCTTTAGTTTTTTTCTCGGTTCATTAGTAACTTGGAAATCAACAGTTGGACAAGTGGAGAATGCTTAGGTGAACCAGAATAGATTAGATAGAGCCAGATTTAAATGTTGGCTGGATAAATATCTTATAGTAAGAGAAGAAGTTATAAACCCTGCGGACCATTCCAATGGAGTGGTGAAGAGAGGACCCCAATTGGTACAAAAAAATCGGCATCTCCGTGGGGTTATCTTGTACTTCGAAGAAGAAGCAGAAAAATGAGATAAAATAGAATTTATTTATTCATCTTACAAAAAAAAAGAAGTATGAGTGAAATTCATTGTGACACGTTCACTAAAAAATCTTTCCATAGCAAATCATCTATTTGAAAAAATAAGCTTAACACAAAGATATCATGATCTCCAAGAATATAATTATGAGTATTGCTATTTAGACAGGTCAAGAGATAATATATTTACATCATAATTGAGAATATATTTTTTCTTATTATACAAAATGTGAAATCTCATCCACTTGTCAACTCATAATTGATGAGCATCAGGATCTTCCATGGCATTTTTTCTAAACACTAAGCTACCAATTAACAAACAGTGAAAACCTTAAAATTTATTATGCTTAAATTGATACATAGACTACTGCCTAGGCAAGTAGGTTTATGTTTTAGTAAAAAAACGTTCAATTTCTGAAGAAAGCTTTAAGTGGTGGTGTCAAGGAATTCACAAATCACCCAAAGAGCAGATACAAACTTTCGGAAAAGCTACACTAAAACTTATTCTTCATGTCATGCATGCTTCCAACTACTAACACGTAATACTTAACATGGTAAAATCCATGTTTAATTTGATTCATTTATTTACTCTTAGTTTCCATTCAATCTCAATATACCTGCTGACTTAGCCCACTTCCGGTGTACAAATGTAAAAGTTGATCCACAAGTTTATTGATTAGATGAAAAGGATGAGTTTGCAATTATTTTGCCATTTCTACAGACTGTTAAATAAAACTAATAATTTGACAGAAGAGCTACATTCAATGAAGCGAAAAACACAAGTACTAAAGCTAAACATATAGGAACTAAACTGAAGAACATGCTAAATAGAGAGACTAAAATGTATTTTACTCTACATAAGAAAAAAACCTCTTGTTAGATGATAATGTATCATTAAACATTGTACATGAGAGTTGACGACTCCAACGTTGACTCGCCGTGAAGCATAATCCTCACGGAACGCTCCCCCATAAGGATGTCATGAGCGCTTGATGAGACACCCCATGGGTGCCGCTTCCATGAGACACGATGGGGTACCGCCCCCATGGTGCCACCCCCTATAATAACACCATGAGGTGCTTGGATCACCTCTGCAACACAACGTGGGAACAACGATAATACATTTTAGATAAACGAATTGTTGTGCTATTACAACATGCTACCACTTCACAAACATCAAGTCAAGTGACAAAGACTTGAGTGGACGTATGGTTGCATAGGAATGATTGAGAGGTTGTGGTCTGAAAGGATTAGGGGTAAGGGTGTGCCACCTTCCCACCTTGGGAAGGGGGATTTAGTTTTAAGAGCTCCCTTTAAGAGGAGGTTTTGGGTGGATACCTCCCCTGAGCCCCATCTGCTAGGCACGCTCCCCCAAAGTCGTCCTAGATTCCGACCACTCTACGAGGCCCATATAGTCTCCACGGTTCAGCATGTGTAAGATCTTCCCCTTTCCACCTCAGCACGATTAGTTGAGTTGGTACGCTTAGATATACGAGATCGTAACTAATCAAGGGATAAGTTAAGGTGGTCCTCCTCACGTCATCTATAGAATGAGGCTTCTCCTTCATTTGAAGAACAACAAGAAAAACCATAGAGAGAGAGATCGTTCCCTTCCACAGAGAGGATTTTGTCACCTCCCTTGAGTATTCAAAATGCTCATCCTTCACCTCTCAGGCGTTCTCAAGCATTACTCTGGTTACTTGCTAGGGATTAGACCACTCTTATACTCATCCTCTTCATATTCGTATCTACATTTGGCGACTCCGTTGGGGGTGTTAAAGTTTTCGCCCACCATCCCACCAGACTCAACCAAAATGATTTCAATCTCAATGTTCAGTGAAGGATACGAGAGGCTTGGGGAAAAAGCAATTTTTTAGGGGAAGTGACCTCATAATCCTTATCATCCATCCATAAGAATAATGATTTCTTGCCTCACAATCATGGCAAAGTAAGCTTGGGGATGCCCTTGTCATATCCAAATTGGTGAGCTGATCGATTGCACTGATAGCGTGTAGATGTCATGTAGTTCCCGTCTTCCCCATCATTTTTTCCACCATTACAGGCAGAGTGAAAGGTGTCATAATCACCACTAAGATCTTATCAAGCTTGGTCAACTGGGAAGAAGGCTCCTTACTGAGTACAATATCCCTCTCCACTATAGGCCAAAGCTCACACTGGACATAACCACTACAAACATCCAAGTAAGGATGGGACCTGAAATAGCTGTTTACATCAATATCTTGAGGGAAATCGTAGCAAGGGGGAGACCTGACCCCACACCAGGACCACATGCGGGGTGGCTCGAAAGGGTGCTTCCACTTCACATAATCAACCTTCTGGGGTGCGCACGGGATGAACTGCTCCCACACAAACATTTGAAAACGTGATCAATCCACGTAAGTGGTAATCTCATATCTCCCAAGGACCTATCCAAATCCCCATGTGCGTGGTCAAGTGAGTAATATAGGCTGCCCAAAAATACAGGCCCATGAGCAATTCTTTTCCCCATTGCCAACATGGCCGCCAGTGGAAGCACGCAGACATTTACCATGTCTGTAGGTGTACCTACAATGTCAAAAGGGGAACAAGGTTAGAATAACTAATAAAATAGCAAAGGTAAATGACCATAGTTATGAGAAAATCACCATAAGACCCTTACCCTACCAGATATACCTCGAAAGCCACATGGTTAAGAAAGCGATCAACTCTATGTGACTATCCTTTAAAAAGACACCGTCAATAGTTCCACGCCTCATGAAGACCTTTGGATTTGAATCGAAGCCTTTAAATAAGTGTCTCATCCATCTTGAGAAGTTCCCCTTCTTGCCCGCTTACGAAAGGCAGGTGGCTTGTAGGACTTTTTTAAACCATCTTCAAGAAGAGGGACTACATCGTCCAACTCAGGCTCCAAGTTGCCAAAAAGAGCCTCATGGTTACCAAAACAAGGGAAGAAGCAATAATATATGTACATCCTCCAGCATAGGGGTAAACTCCTCCCAAGCAGCAATGAAGATGTGGGAGAAATTGCACCAATGGTGAAGCAGCGTATGGATTAGGCAAGAGTCACGTTAGATCGACAACTTAGAAGTCACCTCCAATGATTTGAATATCTCGACCCTCTTTACTACTTCAACATACTTAAGGACAGAAAATATATACTCACACCACTTCTCCCAGCCAACAGATGGTTTGCAATGACTCCCCAAGTGAATAGTGGAGATTGGGAAGTCTCCACGAGCATTCCTAAGGAATGGCACTGATTCGAACTTGATAAACTTAACCTTAGTGTCCTCATCCTCAATTAAAACGCCAGGAGTGGCATCTCCTCATAGACTTTGCCATGCTTTTGAGCATACACTGAGCAGTAGGCCTCTTTGTAGATCATGGTTGGGGAGGAATCGGGGGAGCCAGAATGCCTTTACCCGCAGTAAGTTCAGTTCTTGGAGTAGCCATGCGTGCGAGCGAAGACCTGCCAAAAAAAGGAGATACATGTCAAAAACCAAGAAACATAGATGCATTTGAAATTATTAAGTTAAAGCTCCTGATGAAATTCCTAAGGCCAAAGAATGTTATTTTTTGCAGGGGAGGCGTGTTATTTATCCTATTTAAGGGATGCAAGTTGAAATTTTCTCCTATGGGGGAGGCACGTTAAGCTTTTTCTAAAAGGGGCATATTGACAAGCCTTTATAGGGGAGGCATTATGGAAAATCCCTTATAGGGGAAGCATATTGAAAAGCCTATAAAAGGTAGGCATATTGCAAAAAAATCCTTATGATAGAGGCATCTTACTTATAAAATTCTAGAAGGGGTTATCTAAGAGCTTTCTCATTCTACATTCAATTTCAAATGGTGGAATGCATATTGGAAGAATTAAGCTTGTAGCAATACAAAATATTGATCACAATAATGTGCACTCCACTCACCAAAAAAGAGAAATCCAAGGTAGACGATTCAACTCCCACTGGTTCACACGACGACGACTTGATGACCCACGAGAGAGATCTATAAATGAAAATATTTTTTTATTAGATGAAGTGGGTACAACTCGATGAGCCTTGGCGAGGCACACTAGCTGCGATAAACTCAAGGACGGCATAGATCCATGGTCACCTCAAGAGTAATATACTAGTCAAGGACGACAAACTTATCAAGGGTGGTATACTAGTCAAAGGCAACATACTAGCTGCGGACACCCTCAAGGGCGCCATACTAGTCAAGGGCCGGCATGCTAGCCGCGAACACCCTCAAGGGAGGCATACTAGTCAAGGAAGGCATACAAGCCGCAAGCACCCTCAAGGGCGGTATACTAATCAAGGGCGGCATACAAGCCGTGGGCACCTCAAGGGCGGCATTATAGCCGCGACAACCTTAAGGGCGGCATGCTAGTCCCGGTCACCCCAAGGGCAGCAACCCCTGGTCATTCATGGTGTGACGAAGACATTTCATCGAACACTAATCATGCGCTAATAACACTTGACATACATATCAACAAGGGAAATGACTAAGGAATTGCATCAAACACCTAGCTTACAGCCCCAACTTCACCATAATTCACCTTCGTCAAATGCGAGTCCCCAACCAAGCCATGGAATAATCCTCCCCTCTTAGAAAAATAAATCTTCACTAGAAATTCTGTAAAAAAAAAATGCTTCATTTGCCTCACTCAATGATTTTCCCAGACAACTTCTTCAAAGTTAAAAAAGAACTAGAGCAAAAGTTAGGAGGTAAAGCGACAGAATTGTGAAATGAAGGGTGATGGGGCTAAAGCCACCGTCAAAGGAATCATGCAATGAGGTTCGTCTAACGGGGGAAAAAAGCTATGGCAAAACTAAGAGCGCTTTGACGTGAGAGCTTTTAGAACGAACATGGAGACTTCATGTAGGGCATAGGGGTCCCTACGAGGACTACAATGAGATTGGGCGGATCCCATTTGTCATCCATACAACACCGAATTTCTTGTCTCTGGTGGGTTTTCTGAGTTACCATGAAGGAGATGACAAAATCAATGATGCCTAGAAAACTTAGAGAAATCACAAAATATGGAAAACAGAGAGGGAATCTACCTTAAGCTCCAACAAAGATGAAGAATAAAGGGCGAAGGCTTGACTCATTTGATAACCAAGATAAAATGTCGAGATGCCCTTGAATTCGAAGGAACCACCAATTAAGTCACGAAATCTATGGAGGGATAAGGTACCTTCTTGTTGTTTTATTAAAAATGTGGGGGGGGGGGGGGGG
>QANY01010514.1:0-22450 GCA_003255025.1 Datisca glomerata | reverse complement strand
GGGGGGGGGGGGGAGAAGATGAAGAAATATTAAGAGAAGAATGAGACCCTTTAAATAGGGGGAGAAGAGAGTGGAAGGAACTCTCCATATTCTAAAATTTCAAAAATCTTGAAATTTGAACATCTATGAAATTCATCTAGGTTCGTCATACTTGAAGGCGAAGGGACACCTCTATCAATGTAGCAAATCATCGTATATGGAAAATATATGTATAGGGATACGCCATAAGGATTGAGGCGACATTGTAGAGTCATTTCACATATGTTACTTTATGGAGGCAATCAAAGGACCGAGGGCTATGATGTTACGATTGTTTAAGACATTGAAGAAATTATGTATAAGCCCGATAACTGCGCGTCTTACTTGCACAGGGGTTTAAATATACATGAGAGTTGACAACCCCAACGTTGACTCGCTATGAAGCATAGTCCTTACAAGACGCCCCCTCATAGGGACATCATGGGGGTTTGATGAGACACTCACATGGGTGTCTGATGAGTGTATATCACACTCATATTTTAAATAATCTTAAATTAAATTTATTGGTTCTTTGAGTTTTATTATTTGATTTATGTTTGTTTTACTTTTATTTTGTAGGTAAGATATTTTAGTGTATTTGGATTGATTTAAAAAGATTTGGAAGGCAGAAATATGGATAAATCGAGAAAAGATTGGACTTGGATAAAAGGACGACTTGATGACCCACAAGAGAGATCTGTAAAAGAAAATATTTTTTTGTTAGATGAAGTGGGTACAACTCGATGAGCCTTGGCGAGGCACACTGGCTGCGATAAACTCAAGGACGGCATACATCCATGGTCACCTCAAGAGTGATATACTAGTCAAGGATGAAAAATTAGTCAAGGGTGGTATACTCGTCAAAAGCGACATACTAGCTGTGGACACCCTCAAGGGCGGCATACTAGTCAAGGGCGTCATGCTAGCCGCGAACGCCCTCAACGGCGGCATACTAGTCAAGGGCGTCATTCTAGCAGCGAACGCCCTCAAGGGCGGCATACTAGTCAAGGGAGGCATACAAGCCGCAAACACCCTCAAGGACGGTATACTAGTCAAGGGTGGCATACAAGCCACGGGCACCTCAAGGGCGGCATTCTAGCCACGGGCACCTCAAGGGCGGCATTCTAGCCACGACAACCTCAAGGGTGGCATGCTAGTCTCGGTCACCCCAAGGGCGGCAACCCCTAGTCAATCATGGTGTGACTAAGACATTTTATCAAACACCAATCATGCGCTAATAACACTTGACATACATATTAACAAGGGAAGTGACTAAGGCATTGCATCAAACACCTAGCTTACAACCCCAACTTCACCTCAATTCACCTTCGTCGAACGCGAGTCCCTAACCAAGCCATGGAATAAAATCCTTCCCCCCTTAGAAAAATCAATCTTCACCAAAAATTTCTGTAAAAAAATGCTTCATTTGCCTCACTCAATGATTTTCCTAGACAACTTCTTCAAAGTTAAAAATAAACTAGAGCAAAAGTTAGGAGGTAAAGCTACGAAATTGTGAAATCAGGGTGATCGGGTTAAAGCCATCGTCAAAGGAATCATGCAATGAGGTTCGTCTAACGGGGGAAAGAAAAAAGCTATGGCAAAATTAAGAGCGCTTTGACGTGAGAGCTTTTAGAACGAACATGGAGACTTCATGTACGGCATATGGGTCACTACGAAGACTACAATGAGATTGGGCGGATCCTATTTTTCATCCATACAACATCGAATTTCTCATCTTTGGTGAGTTCTCGGAGTTACCATGAAGGGGATGACAAATCAATGATGCCTAGAAAGCTTAGAGAAATCACAAATTATGGCAAAAAAAGAGGGAATTTACCTTAAGCTCTAACAAAGATGAAGAGGAAAGGGTGAAGGCTTGACTCCTTTGATAACCAAGATAAAATGTCGAGATGCCCTTGAACTTCGGAGGAACCACCAACTAAGTAACGAAATCTATGGAGGGAGAAGGTACCTTCTTGTTTCTTTCTTAAAAAGGGGGGAGAATATGATGAAATATTAAGAGAAGAATGAGACCCTTTATATAGGGGGAGAAGAGAAAGGAAGGAACTCTACATATTCTAAAATTTCAAAAATCTTGAAATTTGAACATCTATGAAATTCATCCACGTTCGTCATACTTAATGACAAAGGTACACCTCTATCAATGTAGCAAATCATTGTGTATGGAAAATATATGCATACAGATACGCCATAAGGATTAAGGCAACATTGTAGAGTTATTTCACATATGTTACTTTATGGAGGCAATCAAAGGACCGAGGGCTGTGATGTTACGATTGATTAAGGCATTGAAGAAATTGTGTATAAACCCGATGACTTCGCATCGTACTTGCACAGGGGGTTAAATATACATGAGAGTTGATAACCCCAATGTTGACTCGCCATGAAGCGTAGTTCTCACAGGACGCCCCCCTCATAGGGACGTCATGGGGGTTTCATGAGACACTCACATGGGTGTCTGATGAGTGTATATCACACTCATATTTTAAATAATCTTAACTTAAATTTATTGGTTCTTTGAGTTTTATTATTTGATTTATGTTTGTTTTACTTTTATTTTGTAGGTAAGATATTCTAGTGTATTTGGATTGATTTAAAAAGATTTGGAAGGCAAAAAATATGGATAAATCAAGAAAAGAACGGATCTGGATAGAAGGGATAGCTTTGCAGTGCTGGCTTCCTAGCGTCGCGATGCTGGGCGCTAAGAAATTACGTAGAAAGTTAGTGTCCCGACGCGTGAACGCTAGCTCGATGATAATTTTGTTATTTATGATTTCTACTCTAATTTTATCCCTATCAAACCCTAGTATATAAATAGAATTTTTGAGGGTTTTTAGACGACTCTTTGGATGTGGGAGGCAGAGAATAGAGCTGTTTGGAGAGGAAACAAAGATGGATCAAACCGAGAAACGAATCTCAACTTCAATTCATTCTCAAATCTAGTTTTCTTCTCTTTTCCTCTATGATAATGAATATTATTTGGATGTTTTCTTATTCTAGCATGTTCTAATTTTCTTATCTAGGGTTACGATATAGCCAAACCATAGTTATTCATATATTTTAATTTTCAATTCAATCGATGTTTATTCAGTATTATTGAGTATTGTAATCCGTTATTAATGTTTGTGATCGTCTAGCCAACTATTGCATGATTTTGGATTTAAAAATGAGACTAAGAAGTGATGATTAAATTTTCTCTTTGTTTATAATACCATTAGAATTTCATAAGTTAGAGATAATTATGAATCTAGTGTAGCAATTATAATTTCTTATGCTTAATGAGTTTCAATTTATTTAATCTTAACATAAATGTAGAATTAATATTTTTGATTCATTCTTATTGATGCTTGAGAAAGATTGATCCTAACATTAGAGAAATTCGTTGTCAATAATTTGATAAACATTGATTAATTAAGATTTAGAATTTAGAGAATGTTTGGTTTGGTGAATACGAAATTCCTAGAGTTTTTAACTATTCAAATTTAAATTATTTCTCCTTATCAAGTTTTAATCATTTTAAAACTAATGTTATTCATGCTACGCCAGAAGTTTGTAATTTATTCAATTGACCTCATCCTAGTATTGAATGTGAAGCCGGTAATCTCTTTGATCATTCTTAATCAGAACATGTTTATTTTGTTGAGAATTACAAGAGACAAAATAACCCATTTTTCAACACTTACAACCAAGGGTGGCAAAATCACCTTTTAATTTCTCTTGAAAGAATAATCAAAATGTGATGAATCCACCAGTTACTACGCAGCCTCAATTTCAGCCTCAGCTGCTAAATTTTCTTTAGAAGATGCTCTTGCTCAGCTCACAGTCAATACTACTCAATTTATGGTAAGAATAGATGTCGCACTTTAGAGGCAAGAAACTTGTATTCAGAGTCAAGTTGCGCCTATTTAGAATTTGGAGCTTCAAATGGATCAACTGTCAAAATACTCACTCAAGGACCATAAGGTTCTCTATCGAGCAACACTGATAGGAATCTAAAAGAACGAGTAAACGCCATTACCCTTTATAGTGGCAATGAGATAGTAGAACTGAAGAAAGTAATGGTTGAAAGTTCTCATCCAATTGAAGCACAAACTGAGGTTGAAGGTGATGATCTAGCCAACGGCTTAGAAAAGAAGAAAGACAAGCCTAAGTCAAAGCTTTTTCCTAATAATCCTCCACTGTATGTTCCACCTATTCCATACCCTCAGCGGTTCCAAAAGAAGAAATTGAACATGCAGTTTTCCAAGTTTCTTGAAGCGTTTAAGAAACTGCACATCAACACTCCTTTTTCTGAATCTTTGGAACAAATGCTGAGCTATGTCAAATTCATGAAGCAAATTCTCACAAACAAGAGAAAACTAGATTAGTATAATTAGCTGATCGTTCCATTAAATATCCATGGGGCATTATTGAGGATGTCTTAGTAAAGATGGATAAATTTATTTTCCCAGCTGATTTTATCGTTCTTGACATGGAGGAAAACCAAGAAATTTCAATTATTCTTGATAGACCATATTTAGCTACAGGAAGAACTCTCATTGATGTGCAAAAATGAAAACTTATTCTGAGAGTGCAAGAAGATCAGGTAATTTTTAATGTCATCAAAGCAATAAAACACTCAAATTATATTAATAGTTATTTGCAATTGGATAGGCTGACGAATGCTTTGAGGAAGCAATTCATACCATTGATCTGAGTGAACCATTGGAAGCATGTCTAGTTAGGTTTTTCTTACGAGGAGAATCCAGAGATTTTGGAGAGTGTTAATCAGTTGGAAGAAACCTTATCCATATTCATGAAGAGGCCTTGCGCAGAATTGGGAGAAGGTAGACATAAACACCTACCATCTATTGAAAAACCACTGGTGTTAGACCTCTATCTTCGGTACACCTTTATGGGAGAAGCAACCACTCTTCCTGTCATTATCTTCGCTTTATTAAATGGTAAACAATAAGAAAACCTACTGAGGGTGTTGAGAGAGCACAAAATGGTCTTAGGGTAGTCAATTTCTAACACAAAGGGAATTCTAAAGTCAGTGGACAATGGGTGAAGCCTGATTGATCATTACGTCTCGCTAAAGACATTAAAGCAAGCATTACCGGGAGGCAACCCGATTTTATTTCTGTTATTTCTTTTTCTTTACTTATTTATTTTTTAATTATTTTCTTTTTCTTATTTTGTTTTATTTTATTCAGGTTTTTATATATTAAAAAACTATGGACAAAACGTTTAGTGTCGTGACGCTGACCTCCCAATGCCGTGACGTCAGACCTTGGATGATTTTGATTCAGGCACCACTTTCCTCTTAATTGGAGACAACATGAACAATACAGAGAATGACAAGGATGAAAGCTCATCCTTATTCAGGGGAGTTTTCTCTATTTAATCATTTTACATATTTTCTTTTCGTTGAGGACAATGAAAATTTTATATTTAGGGGTAGTGGCTTTATTGAAAATTAAAATTTTGGCATTCTGTTGTAGAAAACACTAATGCCTATGATGAGATTGGTTTTGAATATTTGATAGCTTTGAAGAAAATGATGAATTTTGTGTATCTTGTGTGTTGAACTATTTGCTGATTTGCATTTCACTAGAGAGTCCTGACATATTGAGCACCTAGCATTGAGCGTTTGATTATCTTTTTTGCTTAGAGAATATTTTTGCGATTTAAGGAACCATTATGATCTAATAAGAACTCTATAACCATTTTGATTGTTGCTCGAGCTGAAATTTTAGGCTACACTATACTTAGGACATGATATAGGCTATCTTTGGGCCGTTTGAGCTTTTCAAACCAAGCTTTATATAATTATTTTCCTAGTCATCCTTATTGAGCCTAAATAGCCATTTTTACCACTCGTGACTGTTTCATAACCTTATAAAAAATTCCCTATCATTACCCATTTTTACTCATAGTTTTTGGATGTTCTAGGAAAATACTTGGAGCTATGAGAATCGGGGTGAATTGGAGGAGTTTGATCGATTTATTCAAAAAAAAATTATGAATAAGTTTAATTTCGTAGCCTCTTGGACTTGAGTAACTAAGCTCAAATGGGATGTCTCAATACCTAATACCTTAAGAGCAACTAGATTGGGAGTTATTAGCTGAAAGCTTGTTAAGGAAAAGAGAAGCTTAAGGAAATCAAATTCAAAAAAAGCTAAAAAGAATGGTTGGGTATGGTTTATAATTCAAGATGTGGAAAGTGACAAGTTTTAGGGTGTGACAAGAGAAGTTTGGTTAAGCTCGTTGATTCCTAGAATGCATGTGTGACTATGGGTAAAGATTGAGCCGAAATAATATCATTTCTTCTACTCTACATCTGAACCATACATTAGAAGCCTATGAAATTCCTATTGATCCTAAGTGTTGTGGTTTGTCTACATTAGTGAAGAGTGATATGAAAAATTTACCTATTGAGTTCTAATCTAGTAATAGATTAATGGATCCGCTTTTATAAGACTTGGTTGCATAAACTCATTTAAGACTAGAAGTTAGGCGACTTAAGGTGACACACCCAGTCGGGATTTTTCAAGGTGTAATGTAAGTTAGTATTTGTGTTGAAATTCTACATGATCACGATTCAGAAGTTTTTCTTGGGTTATCGCTATTTTGAAATTTCTGAGGCATGTTAAGTTAGTCAACAGATTTCATCATTTGTTCTGTAGTTTTTCAGAATTAGTGTTAAACCTTTTCTTATTTTGATTTTTATGTTTTGTTTTGCTCAAAGACTAGCGAAAAGTTAAGTTTCGGGGTATTTGATGAGTGTATTTCACATTCATATTTCAAATAATCTTAATTTTAGTTTTATTGATTCTTTGAGTTTTATTATTTGATTTTATGTTTGTTTTAATTTTATTTTATAGGTAAGATATTCTATTGCATTTGGATTGATTTGAAAAGATTTAGAAAGAAAAAATGCGAATAAATCAAGAAAAGAACAGACCTGGAAAGAAGGGCCAACATCACCATGCTAGCTTCCCAATTTCACGATGCTGGGCACTAAGAAATTATACAGAAATCCAGCGCCGCGACACTGACGCGATAATAATTTTGTTATTTTTTATTTTTACTCAAATTTTATCCTTATCAAATTCTAGTGTATAAATAGAATTTTTTATGGTTTTTAGACGACTCTTTGGATGCGTGGGAGGCAAAGAAGAGAGTGTTTTGGAGAGGAAACGAAGACGGATCGAACCGAGAGACGGATGCGAACTCTAATTCATTCTCAAATCTACTTTTTCCTCTCTTTTCTTCTATGTTCATGAATATTATTAGGATGTTTTATTATTCTAGTATATTCTAATTTTCTTATCTAGTGCTACAACATAGTCAAACCATGATTGTTCATATATTTTAGTTTTCAATTTAATCGATGTTTATTCAATATTATTGAGTGTTATAATCCGTTATTAATGCTTGTGATCATCTGGCTAATTATTGCATGATTTTGGATTTACTTTTGAAACTTAAGAGTGATGAATAAATTTATTTTTTGTTTATAACACCATTAGAATTTCATAAGTTAGAGATAATTATGGATCTAGTATAGCAATTATGATTTCTTATGCTTAATAAGTTTCAACTTATTTAATCTTGACAGAGATGTGAGATTAGTATTTTTGATTCATTGTTATCGATACTTGAAAAATATTGATAATTACATTAGAGAAATTCGCTATCAATAATTTGATAAACATTGATTGATTGGAATTTGAAATTTAGAGCATGTTTGGTTTGATGAAATCGAAAACCCTAGAGCTTTTAACTAATTAATTTGAATTATTTCTCCTTATCAAGTCTTAATCTTTTTAGTTTAATTTTTCATTTAATAATGTCAACTTTTCGTCATTCTCAATTAGAATTAAGGTATAGTTAATTTTAATATTTTTTTAAAAAAATATCAATTAATAATCTTTTTAGTTTAATTTTTCATTTAATAATCTCAACTTTTCGTCATTCTCAATTAGGATTAAGGTATAGTTGACTTTTTTTATAAAAAAATATCAATTAATCATGTAAACGATACTTTATTTTCACAAAAATTTTATTACTTGACGACGATAGTATACACTTACATTCTAAAAAATTGTAATAGTGTCGCTTCCATGAGACACCATGGGGGTTCACCCCCATGGGTACCATAGGGGTGTCGCCCCCTTGAAGACACCACAGGGGTGCCACCCCCATGGTAACACCATGGGGTGCCTCAATCACCACTACAACACAACATGGGAACAATGATAACACATTTTGGATAAATGTATGGTTATGCTACTAAAAACGTGCTATCAATTAACAAACCACCAAGTCAAGTAACAAAGATTTGAGTGGACGTATGGTTGCATAAGAATGCTTGGGAGGCTCTAGTAGGATTAGGGGTGAGGCTACGCCGTATTAGAAAGGACATACCTCTTCCAATATGCCCACTTTGAATGTTAAGGGCGTGCTACCTTCCCACCTTGGGAATGAGGGTTTAGTCTTAAGAGCTCCCTTTAAGAGGAAGCTTTGGGTGGATGCGGCCCCCGTGCCCCATCGGCTAGACGCGTTCCTTGAAGTCGTCCTGGTCGCAGCCACTCTACGAGGCCCATGTAGTCTCCACGGTTTGGCACGCGTGAGATATTTCCCTTTCCACCTCAGCACGATTAGCTGAGGTGGTACGCTTGGATAGGCAAGCCCATAACTAATCAAGGGATTGTTACGGTGGTCCTCTTTATGTCATCAATAAAAGGAAGTCTTATCCTTCATTTGAAGAACAACAAGAAAAAACCTAGAGAGAGTACAATTCCCTTCCACATAGAGTATTTTGTCACCACCCTTGAGTGTTCAAAGTGCTCCTCCTTCACCTTTTGTTGTCCTATCAGGCGTTCTCAGGCATTACTATGATTACTTGCAAGAGATTAGACCACCACTACAACAAAAAACCCTATGATAGCGGCTAAAAACGCTATCATAGGGTTTTCATAGTGTTTTTCATAACGTTATGTTTGCCAACGTTATTAAAACTCTGACTCTATGATAGCATTTTTTAAACGCTATCATAACTACTTTTAATAGCGTTTATAAAACGCTATGGTAACCTTTCAATAGCAATTTTTAAATTCTATAAAAGGTTTCCATAACGTTTTATAAACATTATTATAAGCATAGCAACAATGGGAGACTTTCTATAGTGTTTAAAACATGCTATGGAAACCTTTCTATAGCATTTGTCAAACGCTATAGAAAGCGTCCCATTGCGCTTGGTGACTTTCTATAGCTTTTAAAAACGCTATAGAAAAGTTTCCATAGCGTTTTATAAACATTATTATAAGCCTGACAACAATGGAAGACTTTCTATAATGTTTAAAAATGATATTGTAACTTTTTTATAACGTTTTTTAAACGCTATAGAACGGATATCAAGCGCAATGGGATGCTTTCTATAGCGTTTAAAAAATACTATAGAAAAGTTACAATAGTGTTTTTTAAACGTTATTAAACGTGTATGATAACTATTTTTAAAGCCGTTAAAAGCTTTCTATAGCAATTTAAAAAAGCTATTGTATGTCTAACCATAGCATAACTGCATTTGCATATTGTGTTTCTTTAGGCTATTATATTCTTTTATAGGGTTTTAAAAATAATTTACACTAATGTATCAAACAAATAATATAAAGATCATCCATTAAATCACTAGTTTAAAATATTTAATTAAATAAATTTACTAATAAAGATCCATATCAAATGTCCAAAAAAACACTTCAAAATAGTATTCCAAGGTGTCCATATCACATATTACAAATATTTTGAGTTGTACTAAATATTACAAATACATGCCAATGTTTTCATCAAAGAACTTCCATGTCCTCATGTTGGAATCATATTCCCCATTACTATATGGAACCATGCACCACCTGAATTACTATGTGTTTGTTGTGTTTTTGGTGGACCTATATGAAATAAAAAAATCATTGTTATAGTCAAATATCCACTTATAAACATATATATTATCTCTATAAAAGGCTTTTCAATATTCAGATATGTTGATCTATAAGATTATAATCTAGATTGCAAAACCATATTTCTTGAAATACATACTTTCCATGCATCTATGTTCTATCCTTGAAAATGCATATATAATAGCAAGTTAGAAAAATAACATAAGCAAATCCAACACAAATGCAAGAACAAAAATACAAATCCAACATTTCAATCAACATCTCTAGCACCCCCCTCCCTAACATTTCAATCATGCCATAAATTGTCAACCCATATTTCTAGCGCTCACAATACTAATCATCATAGAAGAACAGTTTAACATAATATTCAAAATCCAACACTACCAACATAAACAAATCCAACAAAAATGTAAATCCAACATTTCAATCCACATTTCTAACACCCCATTTGTAGTTTAATTGATAAAGAGAGAGTTATTGTTGAAAGACTATTTGACCCTTGATGATGTAACTTTTATCTTGTTATTGAATTATTATGATTCGTTAAAAAAATGGCTACCATCTTAAAACTACAAAACTCCACTAATGCAATTATAATCGATCACTTACAATATAATCAACCATAAGATTCATTTTATTCCCTGAGGTAATTTCATTGTTAGAAATGTGAGAAATTGAATTATCAGCTATAAAGTATTAACATCTATGTCGACTCTTTTAATTCACGCAGGAAGTCAGAGTTGTAAGTGTTTCTGTTCTACATGTATGGTTTCTTCCTTGTGCTGTTTTCTAGCAACTTCTATTCTTCTTGTTTGTTCAAATTATATGCACATGAATATGATTGATTCAGAAAACCACAAGGCAACTACAAGCCTTCATACTCAGTTTTTTGGGTTATCTACCCATTAGAAATATCTACTAAACATATATCAAAACTTTCAAAACATAGAAATTATCAAAAGCATGCATAAATACAAAGAAGCTACAAATTAATTGTTATTTCACTCCTACAGTCTAAAGGGTTAAACAGATGTATCAAAACCAAAAAAGAAAGAAAAATTATCAAAGACAAAAAGATAGAGACTCGTTATAATTATTGCCCAGCATTTATGGCAGCCCACATTTCTAACTCCCAGAATACTAATCATCATATGAGAAATTTTTTACATAATATTCAAAATCTAAACTCACCAACATAAACAAATCGGACACAAATGCCTTTTATTTTTTATGCATTATCAAGATTTGAAGGCAGGGGGCAATGAGACAATAGACATATT
This sequence comes from Datisca glomerata, assembly GCA_003255025.1. Classification (NCBI taxonomy): domain Eukaryota; kingdom Viridiplantae; phylum Streptophyta; class Magnoliopsida; order Cucurbitales; family Datiscaceae; genus Datisca; species Datisca glomerata. The sequence continues at coordinate 11,190 of QANY01010514.1, read as the reverse complement.
GTTTTTGCCTACAACAGAAGTAGTACTTATGGTTATAACAAAGTCAAAAGAAAGAACTTAGATAACAAAGTCAAAAGAAAGATCTGGTGCACAAATTGCTATAACTTTATACAAGCATTTTTTTTGTTAAGTTAAGATAGAATATCACCTAATAAATCATATATGTCAATCTTAACTTTTTCTAGACAATATTAACAGTTCAAGTCCTTATAAGAACACATTAACAGAAAATAAACTAGCTTATCTAAGCAACGTATGAGTCCTTGACAATGCCAGAAACACCTTAAAACCATAATTCTATAGCATATTTTATATGATGTTAAAGGGCTACAAACAACAAATGTCACTGAACCACATGAAGAAAGCCCCCTAAATGAATAGACTTCCTTTAAAGCTGAGTTGAGTTTTCTTATTACCCTACCCTTGACAAGTATGATTGCCCAAGTAAATGTTGTAAAGGATGAGAACAAACCTCCTCTCTCATGGAAAGCATCATGATTATGAGGGTGAGTCTTCTATCAATAAACTGATGTTTTGTTATCCAATCACTCAAAATTGGATGTAGCTCTCGAACTGCTATAAATAAAAGGTTAATAAATTTACATCCAACTAATCATGAGTTAAAAGAAGAAGAAAGTCATTTTACTAAAATCAATAGGGTCAGAAACAATGATACCAGTTACCACTAATCTTGCCCAACAAATTCATTGTCATGTTAGAACAATATTTTCATACCTAGAACAAGATTCCAGTATTAGTAACCCCTTAATGTAGTTCAATACTAGCACCCTTCCATTTGATGCTCGATTTGGAAAAAGTGATGAGCTGTAGATAGTTCCTACAATGACGACGAAACAAACACTATCTAAATTAAGAAAGTTGTGCGTATATTAAACGAATTTCTATGCTATAATTTTCTGTCATAATAGAATTCATAATAGTAATTTTTAAGAACCCAAACAATTCTTGACTTGCAAACACCTAAAAGTTTCTACCACTTGACTGCGAGGATGCAATTGACCAAATCCTTCAATTCCCCACAGCAGAGGCCTGCAAGCAAGTGAATAGATAGAATTAGTACATTTTGAAATTAAAGATTTATTATATTAGTTAGTACACTTAGAAGAAAATTCATAAAATTAAGGCCACAAGTCCTTATTTAAAAAACATGGTTGAATAACATTCTTCTAATTAAATTGAATTTCAAAGAAGTCAAGTTCATTAGATGTTGAATACGAAAAAGGAAATTAATAACTCACCATATCTCACATATCCTCATTCTCAAATCCACCTAAAATATATTCTTCTATCCCTTACCAGAAAGGATAATACTAAGGGTGAACTCCAATAAGAACTTTAGTTTTACCTGCGAAAAAGATAGTCGAAGAACAAAAAATATCATGTTTGTATCCAAGAGTTACCAAATCATATTTTTCTGAGTAAAATGAGATATTAACCACCGAAAGCTAAAAGATTTTCTGAAATGGATGGAATACAACTGGCAAAGCGACAAGACTGAAGTTGACATTCACTAAGTTATATATAACACAAAATGAGTTTCCCCATGCCCAAGATTTCACTGAAAAAACTCTAAAATCCAAGAAGAAATGCAAAATACAAGTAGAGAACTACACCAGAAAGCTTAAAGATTACATTTTAAGGTACATAACCACAAAACGGATATTAAGAACCGCACCAGAACGTTTATTGCCAAACAACTGGAACACAAACAAAGCTTAAAAGGATTTGGTTTATACAGCAGAGAAACATGTTTTAAAAAGTCAATTAAAACAAATTGTTTAAAAAATGTCCTGATATTAAATGGTGTCATATTCTCAATTACATACAATGATTTGTCTGCTCTTACATCCTCCTTGCTTCAAGAAGTATAATGGCGTATTAAAATAATAAGAGCCTTTAACATTTTAGCTAGCACAATCCCTTCTTAGAGAAACCAATTGCAAACCATGTTTTCTACAAAATAAATCTTTTGGCAGAAACGAACCAAAACAAGAATTCTGACCAATCAAGAAAATAATCCAAGTAGGATAATTTCAATTCTCGAAATGAAATGGAAATAAAGAAACAAAACTCAATAACAATAAATATTCTACAATAAAAAAAATACTATGTAAGAACTTAAGAGAATTCTGTCCAATGACCCAAAACTATCCAATGTATAAAAATTTACATCCTAGCACCAACCTCCTCCTAAACCCATTAACTTCACCGATCACATCCCGAAAAAGAAAACAAAAGGAAAGGAAAATTGAAACTCTAAACTTCAAATTTAAGAAAAATAGCTTCAACGGAAAGGAATCATATTAAAAGATTATAAAAAGAGGAAAATGAAACACATAAAAACCCAATCAGATACTGTAATACTCGGGCAGAGAATGAGAGCACTGCACAAGGGGGAAAAGAACCCTAATCCCCAAATCAACTTTGAAATCGTAAACCGCACATTGCCATCTCCTTGTCTTCATCTCTAAAGAGGTCGAAGTTACCCAACCCAATGCTCGAGCACTGAAGCTCGTAGAACAAAAGAGAAGATGGAGAGATCTTACTTAAATCACATAAGGAAGAGGGAGAGAGTAGAGTAAAGAGGCATCCCAAACGAGCAGAAGAGAGAAGCTTAATTAGGCAGGTTTTGAAATTTTGTCTCTACACCTCGAGAATTAATTAGGCCTTTGACAGCGTTCTGTACTAAAACGCGATCATTCAATGCAATAGAAACACTTAATTGTTGTAGTGCACTCTTGTACTCACCCTCTTCATCTTTGTATCTACAAACATAGTTTCTCTCGAATTCGGAATTAGTAAGAGTTGGCTCATTCACTCGATGACCCGTCATTGATGCAATGATTTATTCGCCTTCCTATCGCCAAGAAGCTATTGAATTTTGGGTCGAAGACCTTCTATGATGGATCGGACAAAACCTGCATTATTTGATTGACAAAAAATCCTTCACCACCACATAAAAAAGTCGCCCGCTATCTGCTTAATATAATGAACTTGTTGCTAGTTTTCAAGAAATTGATCAGAGGACCACTTCCCAAGTGATAACCGTTGAAGGAGTTGTTCAAATGTATTTTGCAATGGCTAGCTAGGCTTCGAGTTCACATATTTCTATATGGACTTGACCCTGAATTTTATCAGGTCCGAAGTAAAATTTTGTGCGAAGCTCTGAAACTTTAGTTGGAGAGTAGAAACAGACAATGTAAGGCTCACATTTGATTTCTGACTCTGAGGGCTCTACTATGGTGGCCAACAGTGTAAACTGTAATTTGGTCATGGGACATATATTATATGATTATTGGTTTAATTATGAAATACTAAAATCCTATTGGTCTATTTAAATTGAGGGAAGTTACTTATGCAACATTTGATGGAAAGGCGCAATTAAAAGTCTAAAATAAATTAAGGAATTTGGTCCTTCTTCTTCCAATGATTGAATACAAAGAAACCATCAAATTAAAGTATTTGAAAGGGATAGAAGGAGAAACTCATTTTCCTATTAATTTGGCCAAGCATCTATTAAGAATTCGCAATGGATCAAGGTATGTCTTCTCTATCTATTTATGTGAAAATCATAAAGTTCTAAAAATTAGAGAATTAGGGTTTGTTTAATGGAATAGCAACTTAATGTTATTCTATTATGTGGTATCAAAATCTATGTTGAAGAACTTATAATTTTCCCTTAAAATGATGATGTTCTCTAGATCTTTTATTGTACTCTGGTTTTGTTAGTGAAACAAGTTTCACAATTTTAGTTTCCGCTGCAATTTTTGTTTGTGAAAGAAAATTTTCAAATTTTGGTAATTGTTCAATACTTGATTGAATTGTTTGATGATCGTTCACTAAATAATTTGCAATATGAAAAACGGTTTAGTATGGAAATTCAATTGTACTTCGCTTAAGTCTCTCGGAATACAGATTCATGCTTTTAATAGCAATAATTGGTTTTTATTATATGCGCGTATGAATTGTATGGCCAATTTCATACTGATTCAATTTTTAATTGGCCGTAATTTTGACAGCGCAATTGTCATACGCATTGTTGGTGTTTGCCAATTGCCAATCGATTATTTAATTACTCATGCATTTTGTTTTAAGTCTTTTGGAATCACAAATCTTATTAGAACAACAAGAAGATGAATCAGTTTAATTTTCTCTTTGAAATTGAGAGAAGCAACTTTTGTTAACCATTTTTTTTAATATTTCATTTGATTTTGACGTTGGTTTATCATGCAGAAATATTGTGACCCATAATGATGATAGCTTTTAAGATACTAGTTTTCAAGTATTTTAGAGTAGTATTATATTATAATAAATTAAAATCTATATTAAGTGAGTTTGTTAGTCACCAAAGTGGCCAAACTAGAAAGCTTTATAGATTAACTTTATGCAAGTACTTTCAATTGCCTCTGAGTTTGATGCTTACTGATGAAAAATGAAATCCGACATTATGTTTAATCATGGGTACATTGAAGTTCATTTTTCATGGATAATTAGAATTGCCCAAAGGTAGATTAATTATTTCAATGGAGAATGGACATTATTATGATAATTAGTATATTCTATTAGATTTATTTTGTTTATCTAAAGATAACAGATATGTCTGGTGAGAGTATACATAGTTATCAAATTAAGTATAATTATACTTGCATCATTATTGTTGATTAATGGTATGTTGTAGTATCACCCAGAGGAGATATTAGATGTATGTTTATTGTGTTGAATTTGAATTGATTATGTGTTAAAGTTTACTATTCAAAGCATTAAAGTTAGAATGTTTCATGAAACTTTGCAGTACATGCTCTGGTTTCTCTTCATTCACTTGCTTCATCTGTTCCCATGTTTAATGGTTTCTCTTCATTCGCTTGCTTCATCTGTTCCCATGTTTAATGGCTTAAATTTCTTACACTAGTGTGAGCAAGTCCAGTTTCATCTAGGTGTTCTGGAGCTTGACTTAGCACTTCAAGTTGAGAAACCTGCTGCTATTATTGAAGAAAGAAGTGTTGATGAAAAATCTTTCCATAAAGCTTGGGAAAGATCAAACAGATTAAGCTTGGCAAACAATATAAGTCTACTCTTCCCAAAACTGATAGTGCTAAGAAATTTATGAAATTTGTGGAAAAGCGTTCCCAAACCGCTGATAAATCACTTGCTGGAACATTAATGACTAGCTTGACCACCATGACATTTGATGGTTCTCGCAGCATGCATAAGCATATTCTTGAAATGACAAATCTAGCAGTAAAGCTCAAGCCTTTGGGATTGAACGTGGATGAACATTTTCTAGTACAGTTTATTATTAATTCTTTACCTCCTGCTCAGTATGGATTACAACACTATTAAGGACAAGCGGTCTGTTAATGAATTGGCCAATATGTTAGTTCAGGAGGAACAAAGGCTCAAGAACCAAGGAATTCATTCCGTTCATCTTGTAAATGATCAAGGAGCTGGAAAAAATGTTGGGAAGAAGTTTGGAAAGGGCTTAAAGAAAAAACTTCACAAGTTGAAAGAAGCATCTAAAGATGTTCAAACCCATAAAAAGGAACAAAAGAATGATAAGTACCATTTCTGCAAGAAACCTGGGCATTATCAGAAAGATTGCTTAAAGCGTAAAGCTTGGTTCGTGAAGAAAGGTAAGTCTTGTGCTTTTGTATGTTTTGAATCAAACTTAACTGAAGTTCCTTATTGTACTTGGTGGATTGACTCTGCTTCTACTGCTCATATCTCTAACAATGCAGGGATACCTTACGATCTGAACCGTAAATCCAAATGAGAACTTCGTTTACATGGGAAACCCAGTTAAAGCTCATGTTGAAGCCATTGGGACTTATCGTTTGATTTTAGACACAGTACATCATTTAAACTTGCTTGATACTCTCTATGTACCTTCTATATCTCGTAACTTAATTTCTATGTCTAAACATGATACAGCTTGATTTACCTTTTCATTTGGGAATGGATGTTTTAGTTTATTCAAAAATAGCCTTATTGGTTCTAGTGTGCTACATGATGGTTATTATTGTTTGAAACTTGATAACTTTTTTGCCAAAACCCTCTTAACCTTGTATCATAATGTTGGTACTAAACAAAGTTTAGTCGATGAGCATTCAACTTTCTTGTGGCATAAACATTTTGGTGACATCTCTAAAGAAATATTAGAGAGATTATGAAGAATGAAATTCTTCCAAATTTAGATTTTACAGATCTAAGTGTGTGTGTGTGTGGATTGTATTAAGGGAAAGCAAACCAAACACACAAAGAAAGGAGCCACAAGAAGTACATAGCTTCTTGAGATTATACATACTGATATATGTGGCCTTTTGACGCTCTATCTTTTGGTGGAGAAAAATATTTTATCATATTTATCGATGATTTTTCACGTTATGGTTATATCTATCTGTTGCATGACAAATCTCAAGCAATAAATACTATTGAAGTGTTTATAAATGAAATTGAAAGGCAACTAAATAGAAAAGTGAAAATCGTAAGATCTGATAAAGGTGGTGAATATTATGGAAGGTATGATGAATCAGGACAACGTCCTGATCCATTTGCTAAATTCCTTGAACGATGTGGCATATGTGCTCAATATACTATGCCAAGTACACCACAAAAAAATGGTGTAGCGGAAAGGTGTAATCATACATTAATGGATATGATTAGGAGTAAGCTCAGTAACTTATCTTTACCTATATTTTTGTAGATGAATGCTTTAAAAACTGCAATATATTTGTTGAATAGGATTTCTAGTAAAACAGTTCCAAAGACTCCTTTTGAGCTATGGACTAGACGGAAACCCAGTTTAAGGCACATACATGTATGGGGTTGCCAAGCAGAAGTAAGAATCGATAATCCACATGAAAATAAATTGGATTTTAGGACAACCAGTGGATACTTCATTGGTTATCATAAAAAATCAAAAGGGTATAGATTTTAATGTCCTACTCATAGTCCAAGAATTGTTGAATCTAGAAATGCTAAATTCATTGAAAATGGTGAAACTAGTGGGAGTAAGGAACCACGTAAAGTGGCTATCTAAGAAATTGGGACGCAAGTCCCTTTACCTTTAACTTCTAAAATTGTTGTTCCCATAGTTGGCGAACAGCCTTATAATACTCAAGAATAACAAATAAATGATGAGACACTCATGAATGATATCATCATCAATGAACTTATTGTAAATGAGCCACAAGAGATGACATTAAGAAGGTCTCAACGAGAAAGAAGATCTGCATTTCTAATGATTATGTGATTTATTTACAAGAATTAGAAATTGACGTAGGAATTGATGACGATCCAATTTCATTCTCACAAACCCTAGAAAGTAATGATTCTACTAAATGGACTGAAGCCACGAAAGATGAGTTAAAATCTATGGAGCAAAATAATTTCTAGGATCTTGTTGAGTTGCCTAAAAGTTGTAAGAAAGTTGGAAGTAAATGGGTCTTTAAGACCAAACGTGACTCTAAGGGCAACATTGGACGCATAAAGCCAGACTAGTTGCCAAAGGTTTTACTCAAAAGGATGGCATTGATTATAAAGAAACATTTCACCAGTCTCTAAAAAAGACTCACTTAGAATCATTATGGCATTGGTAGCTCATTTTGACTTAGAGTTACATCATATAGATGTGAAAACCGTCTTTCTCAATGGGGATTTAAAAGAAGAAGTCTATATGGATCAACCTGAAGGCTTCTTACTTGAAGGAAAGGACTATATGGTATGTAAACTCAAGAAATCAATATACGGACTTAAGCAAGCTTCCCGACAATGGTATCTCAAGTTCAATGATACCATAACTTCTTTTGGATTTAAAAAAACATCGTTAATCAGTGTATATACGCTTTCTGAGACAACCCTAACATTCATTGTGATCTACCTCAGAATATCTCAATAAAATTTTAGAGAGATTTAAAATGGAAAAATGCCCTAGAGGAGTTGTTCCAATTCGAAAGGTTGATAAGTTTAGTCTTATGCAATGTCCAAAGAATGAATTGGAACGAAAACAAATGGACTATGTTAAAATAGCAACATATGACAGCCATGACTCATTATTATTCTTCGTATAACCATGACGCCTTAAGTGACTCATATAAGAAAGATTTAGTATGTAATTTATGAGCATTATGTTCTTCTTATTAAACCATATTAAAGAGTTATGCACATGGTCCAGTGGGAAAATGTAAACCGTAATTTGGTCATGGAACATATATTATATGATTATTGGTTTAATTATGAAATACTAAAATCCTATTGGTCTATTTAAATTGAGGGAAGTTACTTATGCAATCTACGCAACCTTTGATGGAAAGGTGCAATTAAAAGTCTAAAATAAATTAAGGAATTTGGTCCTTCTTCTTCCCATGATTAAATATAAAGAAACCATCAAATTAAAGTATTGGAAAGGGATAGAAGGAGAAACTCATTTTCCTATTAATTTGGTCAAGCATCTATTAAGAATTCACAATAGATCAAGGTATGTCTTCTCTATCTATTTATGTGAAAATCATAAAATTCTAAAAATTTAGGAATTAGGGCTTGTTTAATGGAATAACAACTTAATGTTATTCTATTAAACAGGACTCGACAAGGACCATCAACATATCCCCTGCTCTCAAGACTCAGAATAATCAACCTAACAAAATGGCTGGAGGTTTGGTATGTTCTAATTATGGTGAAGAGGGTCACTCAAACAACAAAGTTATGAGATTATTGGCTATCCTGATTGTTGGGACTTTCAAAGAAACCCCGGAAGCATCTTACAGGTAAGACTGACGTGGCCACTACAGATCAAGAACAACAATATCCACATATGGCAAATGTCGCTCACCAAGGTACGGTTTGTAAGGTGTCTGTGTTTTTCTAAGAACACTATAAACACTTTAAGGGCTGTTTGATATAAGATTGTGCGTAAATGATTTCCAGAATATAATTTTTAAAATATGATTGTGAGAAAGTATATATCCAGAAAATTAAGATTACTTTGTTTGTCACACTTGCAAATGTTATGATTTAATGATGAGAATACTAAATTCCTTTATTTTTTTTATAATTAAAGTACTTTGTTTGTTTTGTTGAAATGTGAAATGGAGTGTTATAAGTAAATTTTTTAATTTTCAATTTTACCCTTAAACTGAATTATGTTTATGTATGACTTGTTAATTTATTTTCTTCATTATTTATTACTTAATTTATAATAAGGAAAAATGTAATTGTTAATTTATTTATTTGGCAAAGTAAATTTTTTTATTTTAAATTTCTCTTATTTTTATTCATTTTTACTTACATGCTTACTAATTTTTAATGGCAATTGCTACTTTATCATAATGGTGGTTACATTGTAAATTTACTTAAAAAATATTGACTATGAAATAATTAATTAATAAAATATAAATAAAATAATAAGAAATTATGAGAACTGAGAAAAGATAAAAATAAAATAAAAAATAAATTAAATAGTGAGAATTTTAAATTAATTTATTTGTTTTGTTGTAATGTGTAACAGAATGTTATAAGAATCTATCATTTACAATTTTACTCTTACATTTTGGACTAATATATAATGTGAATATAATTGCATCTATCCAAGGACCACTTTCGAGCCAAGCCCCTTTATTATTATTAGTAAGATATACATAATTTTCCATACTCATATTCATGTTGGTATTCAAAAGTAAAAATTATAGTTATATTGGGTAACTAGTAAACAAATTTTAATAGATCACATTAAAAATATATTTTAATTGTTCAATTACCCATTGTTTAGCATGTGTATAAAAGATTATATGAGGGAGTGATGGATGTTAGTTTGAGAAAAATCATAAAAAATAATTAATGGAAGATGCCGGGCATGGAAATACCCCTCAATTTTGGATGATATCAAGATACATTCAAATGATGGTATATTTGTATTTTGGTTATCCAAAAATTTTACAATTTGTCATTTTAAATAGACGAATCTTTAAATTTTACTAACATTCCAGACATTCGATCATATTACCAATGACTCAAGTCAGTTACAATCTATTGTTTCCTCTCCTCAATCTCATCAATCAGTCGTATCTATTTTTGATAAAAAAAAACTGTGATATCTACTACATTTGGTAGTACGTCTCCAGTTACTGGGGAAGGTTCCGTCACTTTATATCATAAACTTATACAAGATACGTAAGGCCCGGCATTTTTATTTACCAACTAGAGCTATAGTTAGAATGATTTATGTTTTATGATAATCACATTCATAATTTTGTTTGTTTAATTGAAGTATAGTATATGCACATTTTGTCGTATGATATATATATATTATAGTTTTCCGATTGAAGTAATATATGTTGTTGCTATAGTAATACTAAAACCCTATAATAAGTTATATCCAAGTAAAAATAGTTATATTGTAGTGTTTATGTTTAGAAAATAACAATAATCAAATTTCTTTGGATAGAATCTTTATCCTAATCTCAACAAATAAAGTTTAAATTTGAAACAACATAACCGAATTTTTGGATAGAACCTTTATCATAATCTATATCCCGAATTTTTGTTCCAAACAAATATTTGAAACCACTTGACCGAATGTGCACTGTTTCAAAATTTAATTGTTTGAACTTTTTTTAAACTTACACCATTATTGTTAATCATGGAAGACTATTTGTCTCTTCCCTACTTCAAAAATATTTTTTTATAAACCCATTGTCGCCGACCAAGTGGAGAATACCCCAAACTCTCTCAAGTTTTGTTCATCAACCCATTGTTGCCGTGAATTGTTTCATCCTCTTCCACGTGTGAAACCCTAATTTCTCGTGGTTAATCAGAGTTTAAGGTATAAATTTTTTTCATAAGATGTGAATTTTTAAAGTTCGCCCTGTTGAGACTTTTGTACTAAATTTTCACATCTAATTACAGCGTTTGAAAACCGTGTCTATTATATCATTTAACCATTTTAGTATGGTGTTTTAGTTTTTTAACTATTTTTAAGTTATAACTAAATTAGTCTGATCATAATTTTATATTTTCATTCCACTATTTTCTAAGACATTTAATATCAATGGCTAAATTAATAAATAAAATAATATTTGAAACAATTAATATATTTATTTACGAGTAAAAAATTATTTTAGATTTCATTATCCATCCAAAATAAATTTTAATTAGACTAATAATATCATAAAACTG
>QANY01010500.1:0-19999 GCA_003255025.1 Datisca glomerata | reverse complement strand
ATTTCCTGGCTCCTTGTGAAAGTTAAGAAAGGCTACATCTTGGGCCTTATGTTGAAGCTTATGTTCAGCTTGTTTGTCTACCATATCTGGAGAGAGAGAAATAATCAAGTTTTTTAGGACAAAATGAGGGACAAGAAAGTGGTATTGGCTTGCATCATAAACGCCGTTGGAGGTAGATTTTTGAGTCTTAAAGGATTCTCTGTGACTCAGGATAAGAAAACCATTCAGCTTGCCTGGGGATTGAATGCTTCTAATTTTGACAATTAAGCTTGGTTCTTCTGTTTCTTTAGGCTGTTATCTCTTGTAATCTTCTGTTAGTGTTTGGGTGCCTTCATCTTGTCTTGTTGTTTCTTTTGCCTGGGGTATGCCCCTTGTATTTTTCTATGTTTCTTCTTCGGTTTATACAAAATTTTAATTTACCAAAAAAAGTATATGTCATGCCCAAAAAACCAAGTTTAGCCAATTTTGTCTAGTTTGGGCCTTAACACGTCCCCTTGGGTCTTTTGTCTATATAGCAAAAGAAGATCCTAAAATGACTACATCACTCCAAATTATTTTCCCAAACGTCTATTGGGGGTCAAAAGTCAGTTTGAGTACATGCCATACCTAAAATATCCAAGTTTAGCCAAGTTCATCTTGTTTGTTCTTTTTGATTCCGTATAGCATAAGAAGCACCTTAAATGACCACCACACTCCAAATTCTTATTCCAAACGTGTATTGAGTGTCAAAAGTCAGTTCAAGTACATGTCATGCCTAAAAGATACAAGTTTAGCCAAGTTCGTCTAGTTTTGGTCATAGACACATCCCATTGGGTTTTTTTGACTTTGTATGGCACTAAGAGCACCTAAAATGATCACAGCACTCCAAATTCATCTCCCAGATGTGTGTTGGGTGTCAAAAGTCTGTTCGAGTACATGTCATTCCCAAAAGCTCAAAGTTAAGTCAAGTTCATCTAGTTTGGGCCCAAACACGTCCCATTAGATGTTTTTGACTCTGTATAGCACTAGAAGAACCTAAAATGACCAATATACTCCAAATTCTTATTCCAAACGTGTATTCGGTGTCAAAAGTCAGTTCGAGTACATGTCATACCCAGAAATCCAAGCTTAGCAAGTTCATCTTGCTTGGGACTAAACACGTCCAATTGGGTCATTGTATTTCATAGTAAGCACCTAAATTGACCATAACAATCCAAATACTTTTCCCAAAGTGTGGATTCGGGGTAAAAAAACAGTTCAAAGTACATGTCAAGCCCAAAAGATCCAAGTTTAGAAAAGTTCATCTAGTTTAGGCCAAAACATGTGTCCCTAGGTCTTTTGACTGCGTATGGCACAAGAAACACCTTAAATGACCAAAAAACTCCAAATTGTTATCTCAAACAAGTATTGGGTGTCAAAACTCAGTTCAAGCACATGTCATGCCCAAAAGTTCCAAGTTTAGCAAAGTTCATCTAGTTTAGGCCTTAACACGTTCCCTAAGGTCTTTTGGACTATGTACGGCATAATAAGTACCTAGAATGACTACAACACTCCAAATTCTTATTCCAAACATGTATTGGGGGTCAAATGTCAGTTCGCATACATGTCATGCCCAAACGATCCAAGTTTAGTCAAGTTCGTCTAGCTTGGGCCTTAACACGTCCCTTTGGGTCTTTTGGACTCCGTATGGCAGAAGAAGCACCAAGAACGACCTGAGCACTACAAATTCCTTTCCAAAACGTGTATTGGTGGTCAAAAGTCAGTTTGAGTATATGTCATCCCAAAACATCCAAGTTTAGCCAAGTTCATCTTGTCTGCGCAAAACATGTGCTCTTGGGTCTTTTTGATTGTGTATGGCGTAAGAAGCTGCTAAAATGACCACAACACTCCAAATCTATTCTCAAACGTGTATTTGGTGTCAAAAGTAAGTTCGAGTACATGCCATGCCCAAAAGCTCTAAGTTTAGCCAAGTTCATCTAGTTTGAGCCTAAACACGTCCCATTTGGTGTGTTTGACTCCGTATGACAGTAGAATAACCTAAAATGACACAATTACTCCAAAGTATTATTCCAAACGTGTATTAAGTGTCAAAAGTCAGTTCAAGTACACACCATGCCCAAAAATCTAAGTTTAGCCAAGTTCATCTTGCTCGGGACGTCCCATTGGGTCTTTATATTTCACAAAAAGCACCTAAAATGACCACAACAATCCAAATTCTTATCCTAAACGTGTACTGGGTGTCAAAAATAGTTCAAGTACATGTCACGCCCAAAAGATCCAAGTTTAGCCAATTTATCTAGTTTGGGGCAAAACACGTCCTTTGGGTCTTTTTGACTGCGTACGGCACAAGAAGCACCTCAAATGACCACAACACTCCAAATTTTTATCTCAAACAAGTATTGGGCATCAAAAGTCAGTTCAAGTACATGTCATGCCTAAAAGATCAAAGTTTAGCTAAGTTCATCTAGTTTGGACCTTAACACGTCCCATAAGGTCTGTTGGACTCCGTATTCATAAGAAGCACCTAGAACGACCATAACACTCCAAATTCTTATCCCAAATGTGTATTGGGGGTCGAAAGTCAGTTCGAGTACATGCTATGCCCAAAAGATCTAAGTTTAGCCAAGTTCGTCTAGTTTGGGCCAAAACATACCCCTTGGGTCTTTTAGAGCATGACACATTGGCTATCCTAACCTACAAGTGGACAGCCAATAGAAACTTTTGGGTGGATTATTAGTTCCTTTTTTACTGTAATTAATATTTCTTTATCTTTTAAATTTAGTTTAGGTTGTTTAAACAATTTAGGACTCCTTAGGCTTATAGTTTTTTCGATTTAAGCATGGTTATACAATGTATTCAACAACTTTGATCAATATAATTCATTCGTGAGAGTTTTCTCTTTGATTTTTCTTAGAACTTTTCAGACTTATCAAGAATATTCTTCTGGCGTCTAAAACCTAGACTTATCACTCATTTTATTTCTATATAGTCACTCCATTTTATTATAAATTTTTAGATGATGATAACATTGATGAGGAGTTTATTGTCGAAGAAGACTAGAGTCTCTAGCAATGGACGAGAGTCATTGAGTTGTACTTAAAAGTCTTAGTAATTGTTTATTTGATGTTGGGTTTTATTCAAGTTAAATCGTGAGACTTCAAAACACGTACTCTTGGGTTCTTTAATGTTTTATTAAGTAAAATTTCTTTTTATGTAATTTGGAGTTTGATGAAGGATTTGATTTTCAATAATATATTATCATATTTAATGTGAGTTTGTTTCTTAAAAAAATGACCTGGTTTCTGCGATATTTTTGGTAAAATATTTACCTAAAACGTTAAATTTTTGGGTTGTTATGACAGTGATTCAGAATGGTTCTCTTATGAATCTAACCATATTAATTACCTTCAGGTTTGATATGCATAGGGGACCAAGAGGTAGGGGAACAACCCTACGAATATTCTACTCTCCATACTAAAGAAGATGCTCTAATGAACGAATTGTCATCTCCACACCCAATTATTCAGCAATGGAAACCATTGCCCCTAACTCCCAGATCTAGTAAGACTTAGGGATGTACGATCCTCTCTAATGAAAAAAATAGAGAAGTCTAAAGAGCATACAGAAAAATATTCTTTTTCCTTACATTAACTGTCTATTTACAAACTACCTTGAGCTCGTCATTTCTCTTGAGTTGCTTTAGTATCTGAGTTTGATTCAAAGACCTAAAGCCTAGACTCCTCCAAACGTATCAGTCGTACCTAGAAAAACCACCTCCCCTAATCAAACAATGCTCCAAGCCCTACAAAAGAAGAAAAACACATATGAGAAAGAAGATAACTAATCCATGTAAAGAAATACTTCTAATCGACCGCCTAATGCAGCATCCATCTCTAACTCAGGAAACCCCAATTCAGAGAAGTAAGTCAAAATTTAGCACATTGAAGAAAGAGAAGTAAACAAATTTTGATAAACCCTAAACTCAGATGAATTTCCTCACAAAAACCATAAAAATCACACACAATAAAACATGAATTAGAGATTAAAACACACCTCGCAAGGAAAAAAAACTTTCCACTTGTTCTGAGATGCAAAATCAAAGTTGGAAAAGGCTAGAAAACTAAGTTGTGACATAGAGCTGAGAGACAGAGAGCTGTGAGAGGGAGAGCTACGAGTTAAAAAAATGCGAGAGAAAATCTAAGATAGAGCTGCTACATCGATGATAGAGCTGATGATAGAGATGCAAGAAGCTACCAGAGAGAGGTTCATAAAAGAGAGCTTTGAGAGAAAGAGAATCGTAAGAGTGGGACTCACGAGCAGCATCCCTAGTCTTCGAAAATCATATAGAGAGGTTGAAGTAGAGAGAGCTAGTTGAGAGGATGAAGAGAGAGAGATGTGAATCTGAAGAGAGAGGGATTAGGTCTAATTTTAGGCAGGTTTGTTTATTTTGTTCCCGCGCCTTATCCCCGTAAAATTTAGACTTATCTTAGTGTTTTGAGAAAAAATCCCTCATCGTGTGCAATAAAAGCACATATTTGTTGTAGTGATCCAAGTTGTACAAAGTTCACAAAATTATCAGCCATTGTGACTCTTTAAAAACTAAAAGCTGTTAGTGGGTGGACTCATAAGAGTTTCAATACTCTTTTAGAGATTTTGGGTGATATGTTACCGCCTGAAAATGTGCTAACCAATTCCATGTACTCCATGAAAAAATTTCTCAAAAAATTCAATTTGGGGTATGCAAAAATTCATGCATATGTGAATGATTATTGTATATTTAGAAAAGAGATGAAAAATATGGAGACATCTCTCAAATGTAGTTCTTCAAGATGGAAAAATCATAAACATATGAATAAAATTAGAAAAGGTGTTCTTGAAATAGTTCTACACTCTTTCCCTTTGATTATGAGATTCAGGAGAATGTTTATGTCTCCCAAAATGACTGAAGCTTTAAAGTGGCATTCCTATAATGAAAGCAGTGATAGGAAAATGCATTACCTAGTAGATTCTATGGCATGGGACTTGGTGAATGATAAATGGCCAGCTTTTTCAAGTGATCCACAAAATCATAGACTTGGCCTTGTAGCAGATGGTATCAACCCATTCAGGAGTCTAAGTACCAACTATAGTTGTTGGCCATTTATGTTTATCACGTATAACTTATCACTGTCATTGTGCATGAAGAAAGACAATTTCATGTTGACATTATTGATTCCTGGTCCAAAGCAACCTGACAGTGACATTGATATTTATTTATAATCATTCATAGAGAATTTGCAAGAACTATGGAATAAGGGTGTGAAATGTATAATTTCTTCTAGAAGGGGTTTTCAATTTGAGGACAATTTTGATGTGGATGATTGATGATTAGCTTATGGAAATCTTGTTGGATGCACTAAAAAGGGCAAGAAGGTATGCCCTATTGTGGTATGAATACTCACTCACGTTGGTTGACATATAGCAAAAAGTGTGCATATATGGGACATAGATATTTTTTCCCACCATATCATCATTTAAGGACAAAAAAGTCTTGGTTTGATGGAACTGAAGAGAAATATAATGCTCCTTGAGTCATGACTGGAGTCACTATTGCTCGAGAACTTAGTGCATTTCTGAATGATTTCAGAAAAGGTGCTAAGAAAAAAAAAGGATCAAGGAATTTACTACCATTTGGAAGAAAAGATCAATATTTTTTTATTTACCCTACTGGGAGGTATATCCAAACTATTTTTTTCGTTAGTGTTCGAAAACATCTAAGAATGGAATTTTTATCCTTTATCCTTTTAGGACTTGAACTTTAGGAACTTACAGAGGTATATAAGGTAAATGAAATGTTTGTATGTAATTGTTTGGCATTGTATGGATTAAAATTTATAATGGAACTATGTTTATGTTTTGTGATGTATAGTGTATTATGATGCTTCTTTCTTCATAACATTGTTCAATTATGGTGCTGATGTGTTTTTTTATATTGTATGTTTGATGAGTTAATATATGTTTTAAGATAAGAATAAATGTTAAATGAATGCATGAAGAATTAATTATGTGCCATTAGAGTCACGTTCCCACCATTTTTCTCTGTTTGCTTTATCCTTTAGGATAGGTCTCTGTTTGCCTAATCCTTAGCGAAATGGTCTCTATTATATGCTTTGGTTAGTTTTGTGGGAGCGCGACTGGTTCCACCTCTTCGAAGGAATGTAATTGAATATAGCATCGAGGTAACTTCGATTATCAATACCAAAAGAACCTTCTTTTGTATTTTAAAAAGTAACTTAATGTTGTCCTCTGTGATGATGTTTGGTGGTCTTCCATGTAAAACATCTGGAATTGTTGCTACTATAATCTGGACATAAACATGTCAAAAAATCAATAAAAGTCTACTATTAATTAAACAAAGTACATATATCATTCCACACTCTGGTTTTGAGTGTAAACACGTGAGGGAGAGATTGTGTGGTACTTCATTCTTTTCTACTAATCTTGTTCTCTTTCAAATATGTCAAGCAGCAATGGTAGTGGAGGAATGGCAGAAGATGGCATGCCGAAGTTACAGATGGAGGCGTTAGTGTGTGAATTCAAAAGAATGTTAGGAGATGGGCTAGAACGGTTTACCAAAAAAAAAAGATGGGCTAGAACGAGTGAAGGAGAGGATTGATCGGATGGACACATGGGTGGAGCAACCTAGAGCTCCTATTGGGCATCGGAGGGAGAGACGATCACCTAGGGTTGAGTATGAGGAAAAATTTGGGGAAGATTTTCTTGAAGAGGACCGATATTCTCACATGGGTAGATTAGTCCGTGAAGATGGAGATAAGGGATTCTGACATGGTAATAGAGAAAATAGGTTTGGTAAGAGAGTGGATAACAATTTGGGCAGCATTACGATGAAGATACCATCATTGCAAGGCAAGAATGTTGAAATCAGTCCCCAATGCTCCATTTTTTGGCACAATTGTGACTATATTCCCAACCCTAAACCACAACATCCTCCATCTCCCAATTCTCACCACCTCTCCTAAATCTCCTTCTCATCCTCCCACACCTAAATCACCAACTCACACCCTCACCCGAACTCAAATCTCATCTGACCATTGCCCCACCCCAAACTCTATTCCTGCCTCACCTATTCATTCACACATCAACCCACTACCCAACCACCCGAGCAGAAATATACAGTGTTCGCCTCTAAACATAATAGGAGAAAGATCTATCACCCTGTGATTCTTGAACCTTTAAATCACTCTCGTACAAATGAATTCGCTATCTTGCCTCTTTTAGAAGAAGGAGAGTTCATCTCCCCAATTCAAATTGAGCCTCCCCTTTCCAAGGGGAATGAGGAACCTGAGTTAGGATCTCTCATTCACGTGTTTACACTCAAAAGTTTGAGGTTCACTTTACTACAATGTTTAGAGAGAGAAGCTCTCCCTTCTCTCTAGAAACCAGGTGGGCTTTTCTGTTGCTCCTCCTCTGGGAGGAGCTGAGCTTAGTTTCTAAAATGGTGAATGATGCTTATTTTGAAACCAAGACTCAGCAAGGTTCAAAGATCAGTAAGAAAAGTTCGGGTAAGATGAGCTTTCAGTCTCATGAAGATGTTCTAAAGTTTAAAGGAGATGGGAGTTCGATGCTGGAAAACCCAGAAGTCAGAGTTGCTTCTAGCTCTTCCTTGGAGGAATCTCCAAGTTTGGATAAGATTTTAGCTATGGAGAACAAAGAAGTTGGTGAGAAGAAGGTGTGTGTTCGTGTACTAAATGTGGCAGAAGCACTTGCTGCTCGTATTAATGGAGATGACGAGGAGCACGCTACTTGTTTTGGCACCTTTAGCTACAACCTTAACTCACCAAATAAGGGAGGAAAGGTCCAAATGGCCATTAATGGAAATGATGAGGCTGCTTCTAGCTCTAATGAGGAGCAAATCAAAGGTTTGGATGAGCTCTCAATGTCTTGTGGGCACATTTCTTTGGTCCCTTCTTCTCAGGAACACAATGACTTGTTATTACTGGATTCTAGTGCTTTAAGGGTTCCTTCATCATTTGGTGGAGCCCCATGTTTTGTAAATGAAGCTTTTACAGGTGCTTCTAAGGACAAAGAGCATGTTCAGAAGCAAACAAGCTTTCCCTTGTCTGAAAAACTCAGGCAAATCACCAAGGGTTCTCTGGCCAAAGGAGGAGCACGAAGGAGAGAGATGAACAAGGGTGAAATCTTTTGTCCATTGGTCAATGAGGCTGTACTTGAGAGCCAATCAACTCCTGCCACCTCACCAATTCTAGCTAACCCTAGTTGTGCATGGAGTACAAACAATGACATGCATTCTGATCAAAAAGTGAAAGGACAAAAGCAAAAGGAGAAAGGACACCTACTCGTGCATACCTTGGGCAACAACAAAGCTAAAACTTCACTTGCAAGGACAGACAGCCTGCCCCAAAACCCGGAGCAAGGACAATCTGTCTTAATTGTGGCTGTACCTGAAGATAAAGGTGATTTGACATTGCCTTTGCCCAAGACATCCTTGGAGCACGTTTTAGGTACCCTTGTACTACCACATATGCATGGATATGACTTCTCCACGTCAGCTCCATCAAGGACAGACAACCTGCCCCAAAACCCGGAGCAAGGACAGCCTCTCTTAATTACAGTTGTACCTGAACATAAAGGGGATTTGACCTTGCCTTTGCTCAAGACATCCTTGGAGCATGTTTCAGGTACCTTTGTACAACCACCTAAGCATGGAAAGGACACCCCCACGTCAGCTTCATCTTCTCCAACAGCTCAAAAAACTCATTCATCCATTTTTCCAGAATACAATCAAGTAGTCGATGATCTTGAGTTATATGCTTTTACTCAGGGGTTTAGAACGAAGTTGTGAGTATTATCCTTCCCCCAAACCTTCGGAACCTTTAAAGAATAAGGAGGAGGCTGCTAAGGGTATTTCTGAAACCCTTAAGGGCAACACTGTCTACCATAAACTTTGTGAAGCTTCACCTAAAGCACAACAAAAGGATGGATCTTGGGCTGATAAAGTTAAGAGAAACCAACCTAGTAGGTTTGAGCTTGAGTTTCAGGAGTCTACAATTTATGAAGAACATAGGGTCATTGTAAAGCTCCCTGACTTTGTTACCAAAGACAGCTTTGCCAAATGGGAGACTTGTTTGGTTGGCTATTTTGTGGGTAAAACAGCTCCATTACACTTGGTTAAGAGGATTGCGTTGCAGCTTTGGAAAGGGAGAGGTCTCCTTGATGTTCAAGCTTCCAAAGGACTCTTCTATTTCAAATTAGATAACTTAGAACACCGAGATTATTTCTTTAAAGATGGACCTTGGCATTTGTTAGGGAAACCTCTTATTCTTCAACCATGGGAGCCTAATGTCAAATTCACAAAGGAAAAGTTAGCTAAGATCCCCATTTGGGTGAAACTTTGGAATGTTCCCCTTGAGTTGAGAACCTCTGAAGCTCTAAGCTACATTGCTAGTGCAGTGGGTAAACCCCTATACTCAGATCACTTGACTGCAAAAGGAGTGAAAAGAGACTTCGCTAGAATCTGTGTTGAGATTTTAACCAAGTCAAGAATCCTTAAGCATCTTGATATTGATCTTAGTATTGAAGTATGTGATTCAATTGTTGTTTTTGTAGAGTATGAGGGCCTACCAAAGAGGTGTGACAAGTGTGATATCTTTGGTCATGATTATGATTTCATCAAGCAAGCTAAAACACTTTCTCGTAATCCCCAAGCTACAGCCTCATCTCTACCACAATCCGACCCTAGCTCCACCTCAAACTCCCCAAATCACTCCTCTCCCTCATCCCCCACACATTCCACCCCAAAACAATCCCCCATATCTCCCTCACTTCTCCCAAACACCACTCCCTCAACCCAGTTGGATGATGACAGTGGCTGGATTGGGATTCCATCCAAGAGATCAAGGAAGATAATCAACTCAGAAGTGGGACTTGAATTGGCCTTAGTGCTAGACCAAGACATAGTTGAAGCTTCCCCACTAAGGGTGGAACCTATTGAGCACTCAACTGAGGAAGAAGAGGATAATCTTGCTGTCATGAGCAAGAACCAAGAGCTTTCCACCCCTTCACCTTCTCTAAACACTTCCAGCTAAGGAAAAAGGAGAAAGAAGAAGAAGAAGAAGGTCAATGGCACACCACACCCTGCAAAAGGTAGAGATAAAGGAGTTTCAGCTAGTGGGGAAACCCACAACCCACCCATTCATGTTTAATCTTGCTACTTGGAACATTAGGGGGCTCAATGACTCCTTAAAACACGCTGCTGTGAGGAAGCTTTGTAAGAATTCGAATCTTTCTCTTTGTTCTTTACTTGAAACTAAAGTGAAAAACTTTAAATTCACTAATCTTGCTAAGGCCATTTTTCCTAATTGGGAGGTGGTAGCAAACTACAATTTTGCTGCAGTGGGTAGAATTTGGGTTGCTTGGGACCCAAAAGTACTTGATGTAACAGTTTGGATACTACTGACCAAGTTTTATTTTGTAAGCTTACTATTAAGCATTCTAATGTTGTATGTTATATCACATTCGTATATGCTTCAAATTCTAAAGTGATCAGGAAGAAGCTTTGGGAATCCTTGTGCTCCCACCACTCACTCACTTTTCATGCCCCATGGCTTATCACCGGAGATTTCAATGTTATTGCCTCCCCTAGTGAGAAATCAGGAGGAGCTAAGGGATGGGATGAAGGCATCTTTGACTTCAACAAATGCACTTTCACTATTTAGGTTGAGGACCTTGCATACTCAGGTTGTCAATTCACATGGTCAAACAAGCATAATGATGGAACCTTTATTATGTGTAAGTTGGATAGAGCCATGGCAAATATTCACTGGATGGACTCGTTCCCCGACACAAAGTGTCTCTTTGCTCCTCCTGGCATCTCTGATCACAGTCCAATTGTCTTACAAACGGAGAAGGATTCCTATAAACCAAGAGTCAGCTTCAAGTTTTTTGAGTTTTGGTTTGAAAGAGAAGGGTTTTGGAAGCTTTTGGACAGAGTTTGGGGGCTGAGATTTCAGGGACAGTAATGTTTAGGCTCTGTAAGAAGCTTAAGGCACTCAAAGGTGAACTTAGGAGGTTCAACCAAAGATTTTGCAGTGATCTTCCTTCTAGAGTTAAATTGGCTGAAGCACACATGGAGTCAATTCAAAACTTGTTGGGAAATGACCCTTTAAATGCATTGTTACAGGCTCAGGAGAGAGATGCACTCTCCAAATTCTTTGAGCTTAGACATGCTGAAGAGAGCTCCTACAAGCAGAAGTCAAGAGTACAGTGGCTTCAGTTGGGTGATCAGAACACTTCTTTCTTTTTTCAAAGTATGAAAAAGAATAGATTCAAAACTAGGATTACACACCTGGACAACCAAGGCTCTCTACTTAATTCCCATGAGGGGATCCAGGATCATATATTAGATTACTACAAAAATCTCTTGGGTACACCAAATGAAGAAATGGGAGTCAATTGGAGTATACTTGATTGTGTTTTGACAAGAAAGCTTGGACCTGATCAGGCTGTACCTTTGGCTCTTCCCATTGAAGAAAATGAGGTCAAGCAAGCTATTTTCTGTATGGGAAGTGGCAAAGCTCCTGGACCAGATGGTTTTTCAGCTGGATTCTTTAAGAAAGCATTGCATGTGGTGGGTGGGGATGTAACCAAAGCTGTTTTGGAGTTCTTTACTACAGGTAACCTCCTAAAAGAGGTTAACTCAACTGCAATCACCTTAATACCAAAGGTCCCTAATCCCACTAGTATTGGGGACTTTAGACCTATCTCTTGCTGCAATGTAGTCTGCAAGTGCATCATAAAAATACTTGCTGAAAGACTCAAGCTTGTATTACCCAACATCGTATGTCAGAACCAAAGTGCTTTTATCCCAGGAAGGAGAATGGCTGACAATATTTTCTCTCCCAAGAATTACTTAGAAGCTACCATAGATCACTTGGTTTGCCAAGGTGTCCTCTCAAGGTGGACCTTAAGAAAGCCTATGATAGTGTGAACTGGTCACTAATAGGTAAAGTTTTTCAATTCCTTGGCTTCTCAAATGTTTTCATTTCTTGGGTCATGGAGTGTCTTTCTTCTCCCTCATACTCAGTGAATATAAATGGTGAGCTGCATGGTTACTGTAGTATGATTATTGATGGAGAAAGTTGTACTAATGTGGCTTGCACTTACATGGTGGAAAAATTAAACTTGCCTATACTAAAGCATCATAATCCATACAAACTGAAATGGTTGAGTGATTGTGGAGAAATCAAGGTTGATAAGCAAGTGTTATATTCTCTCTATTGGCAAGTGCAATAATTAAGTTTTGTGTGATGAAGTGCCGATGCAAGCATGATTATTGATGTAGTGTGTAGTACGATTATTGATGGGGAAAGTTGTACAACACACTACATCAATAATCGTGCTTGCATTGGACATGATGTGGCATCCTACACGGTATTCCACATGGAGAATGATGTGGCGTTCAATATGGCAGTCCCCATGGAGCATGACATGGTATTTTAATTAATGACAACGAATCAGGACAACTTAGAAATCCTAACCTAGAAATGGACAACCAATAGTAGTTTATTAGCATGACACATTGGCAATCCTAACCTAGAAGTGGACAGCCAATAAGAGTCTTTTGGGTGGATTACAAGTTCCTTATTCGTTACAATTAATATTTTTTTATCTTTTCAATTTAGTTTAAATTATTTAAACACTTTACGACTATTAAGGCTTCTACTTTTTCTATTTAAACATGGTTTTCACAATGTATTAAAACATCTTTGATTAATATAATTTCTTTGTGAGAGTTCTATTTGGTTCTTCTTAGAACTTTTCAAACTTATCAACAATATTCTTGTGGTGTCTAAAACCTCTACTTATCACTTACTTTTCCTTCCTTTTCTTGAGTGTGGTGTCTAAATCATACCTTTTGTTCTTTTTGAAGCATCAATTTGGGTCTTAGATCTTAAACGTAAGGTTCTCTTTGTGTCATAGAAAACGGGTCAGGGTTTCTTCTTCTTTAAAATTGATCCTTGGGTTCTTGAACCATCATTGTTATTGGGTTACTAGGGCAGGTCGCCTAGTGGGTTCATATCAAAACATGTGTTGGGTGTCAAAAGTAAGTTCAAGTACATGTCATGCCTAAAAGATCCAAGTTTAGCCAAGATTTCCTAGTTTAGGCATAGACACATCCCATTGGCTTTTTTTAACTTTGTATGACACTAGAAGCACCTAAAAATCCACAAACACTCCAAATTATTATCCAAAATTTGTATTGGGTGTCAAACATCAGTTCGAGAACCACCCAGGCCCAAAAGATCCAAGTTTATCCAAGTTCATCTAGTTTAGGCCAAAACACATCCCCTTGGGTCTTTTTTACTCTGTATGGCACAAGACGTACCTAAAACGACCACAACACTATAGATTCTTATCCCAAACGTGTATTGGGTGTCAAAAGTCAGTTCCCGTACATGTTATGCCAAAAATATTAAAGTTTAGCAATATTCATCTAGTTTGGGCCCAGACACGTCCCATTGGATCTTTTTGAATTTGTATGGCGCTAGAAACACCTCAAATGACCACAACACTCCACTTTTTATCCCAAATGTGTATTGGCTGTTAAAATTTAGTTCAAGTACATGCCGTGCCCAGAAGATCTAAGGTTATCCAAGTTCATCTAGTTTGGACCTAAACACATCCCATTAGGTATTTTGATACAAGAAGCACCTAAAATGACAAAAAACACTCTAAATTATTGTCCCAAATGGGTGTTCGGTGTCAGAAGTCAGTTCGAGTACATACCATGCTCAAACAATTTTAAATTAGACGAGTTCATCTAGTTTGGGTCTAGACACGTCCCATTGGGTCTTTTCATTTTTGTATGGTACAAGAAGCACCTAAAATGACAACAAAACTCTAAATTCTTATCTCAAACGTGTATTGGAAGTCAAAAGTGAGTTCGAGTACATGTCATGCTGAAAATATCCAAGTTTAGCCAAGTTCATCTAGTTTGGGCCTAAACACGTTCCATTGGATCTTTTTGACTTCGTATGGAACTAGAAGTACCTAAAATGACCACAACACTCCAAATTATTATCCCAAACATGTATTGGGTGTCAAAAGTCAGTTCGAGTACATGTCATGCCCAAAACATCCAAATTTAGCCAAGTTCATCTAATTTGGGCCTAAACACGTCCCCTTGGGTCACTTTGACTCCGTATGACACAAGAAGCTTCTAAAACAACCACAACACTCCAGATTCTTATCCCAAATGTGTATTGGGTGTCAAAAGTTAGTTCGAGTACATGCCATGTCCAAAAGATCTTTTATCCAATTTTGTCTAGTTTGGGCCTAAACACATCCCAAAAACAACCACAACACTTCAAATTCTTTTCCCGAACGTGTATTGGGTGCCAAAAGTGAATTCGAGTACATGCCATGTTGAAAAGATCCAAGTTTAGCCAAGTTTATCTAGTTTAGGTCTAAACACGTCCCCTTGTGATGAGGATCTGGTTGCACAAGCTCAAAGGATGAATCCACATCTAAGCGGCCCAATCACAAGAGCTAGGGCAAAGAGGAGGGCCAAAGCACTTAATGGGCTAGTGGAGCTTGTGGAGGCCCAAACAAGTGTGGAGATGTCTAATTTTGGAAAAGAAGAAGTTAGACTTGTCAACCTCGTAACCTACGTGGAGCATGACGTGGCGTCCAACATGGAAGCCTACATGGAGCATGTCTTGGCATCGAACATGGCAGTCCACATGGATCATGACGTGGCAGCCATCATGACATTATACATGGAGCATGATCTGGCGTCCAACAAGGCAGCCTACATGGAACATGATGTGGAGTCCAACATGACATCCCGCAAGGAGCATGACTTGGCATTTTAAATGATGACAAGGAATCAAGACACCTTGGCAATCATAACCTAGAAGTGGACAACCAATATGAGTCTTTTGGGTGGATTACAAGTTCCTTATTTATTGCAATTAATATTTCTTTATCTTTTAAAACTAGTTTAGCTGATTTAAACACTTTGACTCTTTAAGCTTCTAGTTTTTCTATTTAAGCATGATTTCACAATGTATTAAACAACTTTGATCATATAATTTCTTTATAAGATATTTCTCTTTGGTTCTTCATAGAACTTTTCAGACTTATCAAGATTATTCTTGGGCCGTCTAAAACCTAGACTTATCACTCACTTTTCCTTCTTGTTCTTGAGTATATTTGGTTCTTCTTGAAGCATCAATTTCGGTCCTACATCTTATACCTAAGGTTCTTTTTCTGTCATCAATTTAGGGAAGGTCGCCTAGTAGGTTGATATCATTTGGTATCAGAGCTTTTGGTTCTCTAAAATCAGATTCAATTCTGATTTTTTTCCTGATTTTGACGGTTTTTCTGAAAAATGATCATAACTTTTAATCCGGGGGTTGAAATAGTCAGTATTGCATACCAAATCGAACGGATTTTCAAGACCTGCAATCTGTACGTGAATTGTGAAGCCAGATTCCATCGTTTTGATAACGTCCAGAGAAGTTTAATTTTTCAGCGTAATTTCATCTAAAAACTTGAAATTTGGAATTTTGAAATTTATATTTCCATTTATTTAGCTATCATCTTATCATCTTATCATCTTAGCATCTTATCATCTTATCTTATTTCATCATATCTTGTCATATCATATCTTATCTCATCTTATCATATCATATCTCATATTGTCATAATTTATCTTATCTTTTCTTATCTCATCTCATCTTATCTGGTCACAGCTCATCTTATCTTTTTTTATCTTATCTTAGGGTAAGAGTGTGTGAGAAATCAGAGGCTAAAAGCTGAATATTTTTAGTGAAACACGAGAGAAATTGAGTCAACCTCAAACTTTGAGTGTAAACACGTGAGGGAGAGATTGTGTGATACTTCATTTTTTTTTCTACTAATCTTATTCTCTTTCAAGTATGTCAAACAACAATGGTAGTGGAATAATGGCGGAAGGTGGCATGTCGAAGTTACAAATAGAGGCATTAGTGGGCGAATTGAAAAGAATGTTAGGAGATGGGCTGGAACGAGTGCATGAGAGGATTGATTGGATGGAAACACGGGTGGAGCAACCTAGAGCTCCTATTGGGCTTCGGAGGGAGAGACGATCACCTAGGGTTGAGTATGAGGAAGAATTTGGGGAAGATTTTAATAAAGAGGACTGATTCACATGGGTAGATTAGGCCGTGAAGATGGAATAGGGGATTCCGACATGGGAATAGAGAAGATAGGTTTGGCGAGAGAGTGGATAACAATTTGTGTAGCATTAAGATAAAGATACCATAATTACAAGGCAAGAATGTGGAAATCAAAAGTGATTCTAAAAAGGAGACCATCCACTACTAGACGATGCAAGTGACATTAAAGAACTGGTTGATGGGGAACTTTCGGTAAAAAGAAGAGCTCTTAGTGCCATAGTGAAAGAAGATGAGAAAGTACAACGAGAAAATATTTTTCATACTAGATGCCTTGTTAATGATAAAGTGTGTAGTATGATTATTGCTGGCGAAAGTTGTACTAATGTGGCTAGCACTTACATGGTGGAAAAGCTAGACTTGCCTGTATCAAAACATCCTAATCCATACAAGTTGAAATGGCCGAATGATAGTGGGGAAATCCATGTGCTTAGCAAGTTATGGTTTCTTTCTCTATTGGCAAGTACAATGATGAAGATTCGTGTGATGTAGTGTGTAGTATGATTATTGATGGGGAATGTTGTACTAATGTGGCTAGCAGTTACATGGTGGAAAAACTAAACTTGCCTATATTAAAATATCCTAATCCATAGAAACTCAAATGGTTGAGTGATTGTGGAGAAATCAAGGTGGAGTGGTTGAATAAAAGAAAAGAGTGAAAAATAGAGAGTTTGCCGAGAGAAGTAAGAAATATCAAGAGAGAAAAAGAGAGATTTTATACAAGAGAGAGTGAGATTAAAAGAGCTTTGAGTTTCGATCGGCCTTTGCTTGTGCTTTTGTACAAAAGATCAATGTTTAGCCAAGTTCATCTAGTTTGGATCTAAACATGTCCACTTTTGATGAGGATTTGGTTGCACAACCTCAAAGGATGAATCCACTTTAAGTACATGGTGGAAAAGCTAGACTTGCCTGTATCAAAACATCCTAATCCATACAAGTTGAAATGGCCGAATGATAGTGGGGAAATCCATGTGCATAAGCAAGTTATGGTTTCTTTCTCTATTGGCAAGTACAATGATGAAGATTCGTGTGATGTAGTGTGTAGTATGATTATTGATGGGGAATGTTGTACTCATGTGGCTAGCAGTTACATGGTGGAAAAACTAAACTTGCCTATATTAAAATATCCTAATGCATAGAAACTCAAATGGTTGAGTGATTGTGGAGAAATCAAGGTGGAGTGGTTGAATAAAAGAAAAGAGTGAAAAATAGAGAGTTTGTCGAGAGAAGTAAGAAAAATCAAGAGAGAAAAAGAGAGATTTTATACAAGAGAGAGTGAGATTAAAAGAGCTTTGAGTTTCTATCGGCCTTTGCTTGTGCTTTTGTACAAAAGATCAAGGTTTAGCCAAGTTCATCTAGTTTGAGTCTAAACATGTCCTCTTTTGATGAGGATTTGGTTGCACAACCTCAAAGGATGGATTCACTTTAAGTACATGGTGCAAAAGCTAGACTTACCTGTATCAAAACATCCTAATCCATACAAGTTGAAATGGCCGAATGATAGTGGGGAAATCCATGTGCATAAGCAAGTTATGGTTTCTTTCTCTATTGGCAAGTACAATGATGAAGATTCGTGTGATGTAGTGTGTAGTATGATTATTGATGGGGAATGTTGTACTAATGTGGCTAGCAGTTACATGGTGGAAAAACTAAACTTGCCTATATTAAAATATCCTAATCCATAGAAACTCAAATGGTTGAGTGATTGTGGAGAAATCAAGGTGGAGTGGTTGAATAAAAGAAAATAGTGAAAGTAGAGAGCTTGCTGAGAGAAGTAAGAAATATCAAGAGAGAAAAAGAGAGATTTTATACAAGAGAGAGTGAGATTAAAAGAGCTTTGAGTTTCGATCGGCCTTTGCTTGTGCTTTTGTACAAAAGATCAATGTTTAGCCAAGTTCACTAGTTTGGATCTAAACATGTCCCCTTTTGATTAGGATTTGGTTGCACAACCTCAAAGTATGAATCCACTTTAAGTACATGATGGAAAATCTAGACTTGCCTGTATCAAAACATCCTAACCCATACAAGTTGAAATGGCCGAATGATAGTGGGGAAATCCATGTGCATAAGCAAGTTATGATTTCTTTCTCTATTGGCAAGTACAATGATGAAGATTCGTGTGATGTAGTGTGTAGTATGATTATTGATGGGGAATGTTGTACTAATGTGGCTAGCAGTTACATGGTGGAAAAACTAAACTTGCCTATATTAAAATATCCTAATGCATAGAAACTCAAATGGTTGAGTGATTGTGGAGAAATCAAGGTGGAGTGGTTGAATAAAAGAAAAGAGTGAAAAATAGAGAGTTTGTCGAGAGAAGTACGAAAAATCAAGAGAGAAAAAGAGAGATTTTATACAAGAGAGAGTGAGATTAAAAGAGCTTTGAGTTTCGATCGGCCTTTGCTTGTGCTTTTGTATAAAAGATCAAGGTTTAGCCAAGTTCATCTAGTTTGGGTCTAAACATGTCCCCTTTTGATGAGGATTTGGTTGCACAACCTCAAATGATGGATCCACTTTAAGTACCAAGCTGTTCAATCACAAGAGCTAGAGTAAAAAGGAAGGTCGAAGCACTCAATGGGCTAGTGGAGCAAGTGGAGGCCCAAACAAGTGTGAAGATGTCTAATTTTAAAAAAGAAGAAGTTAGACTTGTCAACTTCATAGCCTACACGGAGCATTACATGACGTCCAACATGGCAGCCTACGTGGAGCATGTCCCAGCATCCAACATGACAGTCCACATAGAGCATGAAGTGGCATCCAACATGACATTTTAGATGGAGCATGATGTGGCGTCCAACAAGGCAACCTACATGGAACATGATGTGGAGTCCAACATGGCAGTCCGCACGGAGCATCGCTTGGCATTTTAAATAATGACAAGGAATCAAGACCCCTTGGCAATCCTAACCTAGAAGTGGGAAACCAATAGGAGTCTTTTGGGTGGATTACAAGTTTCTTATTTTTTGCAATTAATATTTCTTTATCTTTTAAAGTTTAGGTGATTTAAACACTTGGACTCTTTAGGCTTCTAGTTTTTCTATTTAATCATTGTTTCAAAACGTATTAAACAACTTTGATCAATATAATTTCTTTGTGAGACTTTTCTCTTTTGTTCTTTTTAGAACTTTATAGACATAAAAATTATTTGTGGTGCCTAAAACCTAAACTTATTACTCACTTTTCCTTCTTGTTCTTGAGTGTGGCGTCTAAACCATACCTTTGGTTCTTTTCGAAGCATCGATTTGGGTCATAGGTCTTATACCTAAGGTTCTCTTTGTGTCATAGAAAATAGGTCGAGGTTTCTTCTTCTTTAAAATCGATCCTTGGGTTCTTGAACCATCATTGTTATTGGGTTCCTAGGACAGGTCGCCTAGTGAGTTCATATCAGCTTGGGTCTTTTTTGACTCAATATGGCACAAGAAGCACCTAAAGTGACCACAAAACACCAGATTCTTTTCCCAAACGTATATTGGGTGTCAAAAAGAAGTTCGAGTACATGCCGTGATCGAAAGTCCAAGTTTAGCCATGTTCATCTAGTTTAAGCTCAGACACGTCCCATTGGGTCGGTTTGACTTTGTATGGCACTAGAAGCACCTCAACCGACCACAACACTCCAATTTTTTTATCCCAAACATGTATTGGGTGTTAAAAGTCAGTTTGACTACATGTCATGCCCAGAAGGTCTAAGTTTAGAAGCAAGGACAATCTGTCTTAATTGTGGCTGTACCTGAAGATAAAGAGGCAAAAAAACTCCTCTTTTCAACGTTTTTTTTAGTGAGAGA
>QANY01010497.1:0-13255 GCA_003255025.1 Datisca glomerata | reverse complement strand
CAGATTGGAGAATGCACATTTGCCTAATTTATGACAGTAAAATAAATTACGAAAAAAGTAAATTATCTTACATTTTTATTGTTCGGTTTCACTAGAATGTACATAGACGGGAAAAAAATAGAACGAAGTGAACTTCTTCTACATTTTACTAACTGCTTTGGGGAGCTATTTGTTTAATCCGTGATTGATCTTTCTCATTGTCTTTTCCAAAACTCCCGTCTCCAAAAACGGGACAAAAATGACGAAAAAAAAAACAGAACTAAATTCAAATGCAATTGGTATTACAGTACATAGGACAGAATTTAGGTCTTCACAGCAGAACGTGTACGTAGCTTGTGTTAATTGTTTAAGCCACTGCAAATTGCTAGACAGACTTGAGCACTTCTTCTATTCTATATATAACGACCAAGCATTAAACTCAGCTTTCTCATTCACAAATCAGCTTCCCATTAAAAAGCGATAAACTGAGCACTTGAGAAACTTTCATCTTTATCACTTGAGAAATGGCGTTGACAATGGGAAGAGAACTAGTTTTGCTTGCTCTTCTGGTTTTGGGGCTGTGTGCTTCACAGGCCAAGTCTCGCACACTGCATGAAGCTTCTTCCATGTTGGAGCGACACGAGGAATGGATGGCACGTTACCGACGCGCATACAAAGACGGTGCAGAGAGGGAGGAACGGTTCAAGATATTCAAGGACAACGTAGATTTCATTGAGTCTTTTAACAATGGAGGAAATCGGCCATACAAGCTCGGAGTCAATGAATTCGCAGACCAAACTAACGAGGAAATCCGTTCCTCACGTAATGGATACAGAAGGTCCTCGGATTCTAGGTCATCGCAGACGTCGTTTAGGTATGAGAATGTCACTGCAGTGCCATCAAGCGTGGATTGGAGAAAGAAGGGAGCTGTGACTCCCATCAAGAACCAGGGACAATGTGGTAAGGCTGAACTACCGTAATAAAATTCTGATAATCACCTGAAGTATATGCTGTCAAATGCTCTTCCTAATTCTTGCTTGTCTTATCATNACCAAGGCTGTGAAGGTGGTCTTATGGATGATGCCTTTGAATTTATAATTCAAAACAAAGGCCTAACTACTGAATCAAATTACCCCTATCAAGGATCTGATGGAAATTGTAATTCTAAAAAAGAAACTTCAGATGCAGCACAGATCACTGGGTATGAAGATGTTCCTGCTAACAGTGAGAGTGCTTTGCTCAAGGCTGTAGCTCACCAGCCCGTCTCTGTAGCCATTGACGCTAGCGGATCTGCTTTCCAGTTCTATTCCGGTGGAATCTTTACTGGAGACTGTGGAACTCAACTTGACCATGGTGTCACTGCAATTGGGTATGGAGTCAGCAGTGATGGTACTAAATATTGGTTAGTGAAGAACTCATGGGGAACAGATTGGGGCGAGAATGGCTACATAAGAATCAAAAGAGACATCGATGCCAAGGAAGGACTCTGTGGCATCGCCATGGAGGCATCTTATCCTACTGCTTAAGTTATATACATAGAAAATCTAGTAATACAGTGTGTATCTACTTTGAATCCTTAAATATAGTAATGAAAATGTCTATTTGGTTTGTTCTACTTTAGTCTTTTTGCCATTTCTATGTATGGTTAAAGTTCCCATTTCTTATAAGCTCTATTAAATACATTAGATGACAGAAAAAACATGCTAAAGGTCCTGAGATGCGGAAGAATTTAAACAACTGGATGGGGATTCTCTCCTCTTTGTCAAAACAGGAGAACCCCTGTTCTTTATGATTTGTTCGTTCAAAAAATGTACAGACCAAATCTCATTTTTTTAAAAAATAAAAAAAACATTACATCAATGGCTATTTCTCATTTTATGTGTAGCTTAGATGGAGGTTATCAAAATCAAATGAATGACTCATATCTGAAGAACATAACCATATCCGCTTCTCATGAAATCAGATGTGATCCCTTTCCTAAACAGCCACGTATAAAATGACTTCGCCTATGAAACCAATAAGGTCATAATGGTGCCCTTTCGGTCTATGAGGATAGAACTTGTAAAACATTAACCACAATCACACAACTTCATTACTAAGTATTAATTGAAATCAAACACTAATGAGATTGTTATATTAAACAAAAATTTTAAGAAAATACTTGCTTAGACATTGAAAGTTCTTTGATAAGGCAACCACCTCACTTGTGCTACCTTATCGTTGAATTCTGTGATTGTTTTGTGTGCAAGAACATCTGACTGCTCAATGCAGGACATGTTTGCTATTCTTTATTTGTGTAGAGTAGTTGGCCCGGTCTCTAGGAACCAACTTATAGTTCTTGATACTTTTTTTTGTAAGTTATTGTCCGCCAGTGCGTGCAACTGAGATATCAAGAAGAGTTAGGAAATTCTTTGTAGAGGAACCCATGAGGGAACTCAAGATGGCAAGAGGAGTATCTTTTGATACACTGCTGGAACACACTAAACCTCCAGTTTATATCAGAGGTAGTGCGCGGAAAGCTTCCTCCTAAGTTAAAGATTTGTCCATCACACTATATGACAGAACAAAGGACTCGTTCGAGCATTTAAATACTTTCGCACATGGAAGGAGCAGTAACGCATCTTTGGTAATCTCATGTGTAAGGTGTCCCCTTTAACACTTAATAAACCTGCAAGGAAGTGGATGAGTCCATGGCTGAAAGGAAGAACATAGACAAATAGAGTTCTCTAGGCAGGAAAGGAGGGATTGCGGATCAACTGAGTATAGACAAGAAAAGATGTACAACCCTGACAAGGAAGGTTGCAGCTCGAGAACCAGGGCACCTTAGTATCTTGAGTGTCCTGCCCCAACCCATCAAGAAAGGAGCATACTAGATCCATCAACTGAATTGTGATGCCCTAGTAATCTCACACATGATTTATAATTGGAAAGTATGGAGGACTCTAGTTGATAATGAAAACATTGTCGATATCTCAAGTCTCAAAGCCTTTGACCAACGGGTCAAGCTTCGCATGTATCCAACGACTTTGATAGTGAGGCGAACAATGCAATCCTATGATCGTGTAGCTATCGTGTACACTACACGATGACTACACTATAATCCTGTACACTACACGATATATATACTACGATCATGTAACTATCGTGTACACTACACGATGACTACACTACGATCGTGTAGTCATCATGTACCCGCTGCCCACTATTTTTTTCTTCATTCTTTTCCCCCATACAGTTTAGCCATTGTGTAGGTTACACGATACCCGTGTAGCCATCGTGTAGCCTACACGATTCTTGTGTAGCCATCGTGTAGCCTACATGATGCCAATGTACCCATCATGTAGTGTACAGGATGGCTACACGATGTTCGTGTACCCATCGTGTAGACTCATACCCAGAATTAGCAAAACCTATAAAAATTAATGCAATCCATTAAAATTAGCAAAATTCAACTTCCAAAAATAAAATTGCAATGTTAACAAAGTCCACAAAAATTAATAAAACCCATTTGTTGTGTTTAAAATCTGGAAAAAATAGGTTTCCAGGATAGAGAAAGATGAAGATGGGTTTAAGAGAAAATGAGTTTTTGAAAAAATGAGGGAGAGATGAAGATGGAAAATGAAGAGAGGGTGTGTGTGGGTCATGCTATAAAACGGGCAATGAGAGGAAGAATAGAGAAAAATTGAGTGGAATGTGGGCCAAGGGTTAGAGGCTGCACAAAAAAACTTTTAGGACTAATCCTGCAAAAAGTAAAAAACCCAAATTTATAGGTTCAGACTTTGCGAGGGTCTTTAACGATATAAAGACTTCTCTCTTACTTTTAACTAATTTTGACTTTTTTCATAGAAATGACTTAATTGTGCCTTTTCTATTTTAAAATTCATGAACCTCACAATTTTCCACTTACTTCTCTTTCTCCTTCATTTTGTTTTCCTTCCAATTTTAGGTTCTTTCTCTTCGTATTCTCCATTTTTCTAGTTTCTTCACACAGACACCTCTCTCTTTCTCTTTTTTCTTTCCATTTTATCATTCATTCACTCAATCTCTCACTTGTTTCCTCCATTGATGCAATCTCTCACTCATATCTTTCACTAACACAAACCCTAAACTTATTGAGTTTACTATCAACAATGGTAAGGTGGTTCTAGAAAATTCCAATATGTATATATAAAAATCAAATTTTTGTAGTACTGATTATATGAATTGATATAATGGGTTTGATTACATAATTTTTGTAGTACTAATTTTTGTCAAATGAGTGAGTTCGAATTGGCGGGAAATACCTCGACTGTTGGGATTGTAATTTAATTAAGTAGGAGTTGTGTGATTCATAGATATAAAAATTCGTGGTTGGATTAAATTAACTTGGCCAAATATTCGATGAAATGAGTCGTTGAATAAGACTTGTGAATTTTACGAGACAATTCAATATAATGTCTTCCGAATCCACAATCAATAAATGAGTTAAGGAAATAATAACAAGAGGGGTAAAATGGTAATTTTATATTCTACTCTTGTTACTGATATTCACGATGGGTATTATTTTAAAATGTTTTGTGAACCGTGAAAATGAATAGAGTTTATTTACACCAACAGAAAATGTACCGCGCATGAATCGAGAGTTGATTCGGCATCGAACCTATAGTGAGTCGTACGATGTCAAGATTGAATAGGTCGAAAATTTATGGAAATAAATTCGTTTGGTATTTGAATCCTAAGCTTTGTTCATGTGGGTCCATTCGGTATCAGAAATAGTCCAGAGAACAATAATAGAAATATAAACTAAGTTGGACCAAAATGTGTTTTGGTATCAAAACATATTTTCTACACCTATTGTGAAAGGTGATGTCACTTAAGTTAGTTAAGTGTAATTATTGTATTGAATTAATTAATTTATTATTTTCTAATTTTTGGATAATTAGTTAAATAAAATTAATTAATTAATTGATAATGATCAATTATATTTATCAATTGAATTGATGAATTTTGATTCAACTAAAACTCTAGGAGATCATGTAATTTTTGGCGATAATAAATAATTAGGGGAATTTCAAAAATTTTAAAATACATGGGTATATTTGACAATACTAAAAATCACATTTTGATAAATATCTAATAACAATTTGATTGCAAAGAGATAACGAGTAATAGATATAGTTGTTGTTATCAACACACAAAAGAGACAAAAATGTTTTCTCATTTCATTACTGTTGCCGCCGAAATTAATATGAAGAAGAAAGATTTGATTTTTCTTCTTCAATCATTTTGTGAGCCCACACTTAAATTCCTACGTAAAATTCTTTTGAGCTATATTTCTGAAATTAACAAGTGGTTGTTGATGGACTAATTCAGAAATCGTTCGTGGAAGATTAAATTCATGATTTTGATCTTAAAGCTTGAAGAACACGAAAAACATTCAGGGAGTCCCACTAGTTCAGAAATTCTCCGATACAGAGTAAATGTGAAAAAATATTTTCTCTCAATCTATTCGTTTTAATGTCGTATATGCATGATCAACCTAAAATTAGTTTTAAATTATTTAATATGATTAAATAAGTTAAATCAAAAGTTTTTTGGTATTCCGCCCACGAACCGTTTGTGGTTCAAATCTAATTTTCTTTAATTTTATAACTGATCGATTCTAGCAATTGGTATCAGAGCGTAGGTTTAAGATTATGCATATAGATAATTAGAACAAATGTATCATGAATTTTATGGATATCGGCATATGTTTGTATGGTAGATTCTAAAGTTGTTTTGAATATGTTTTGTGATTGGATCCCGAACTATTGGCTCTAGGCGTTTTTTATTTAAAATTGATGTACGCTGAATTTGTGGCATAGAAATTTATGTAATTTAATTATTGCAATTATTATAAATTTAAATTCATTTTAAATTCATCATCACCTCGAAATCATCGACAAAAATTGCTCGAAATCGTCACTAAGAAGTCGCCGGACAGCCACCGAGAAGACGCTGGAAAATGCTACTGTTCACACCGGTATTGTTCACTGGCGGTATTTTTCATGTCGGTACTATTCACCAGCGATACTGTTCACCATTGGCCGCCACACGCTGCCGCTTGCCGCTGCTCTCTGCTGCTTTCCGCTGCTGCCATGTGTTGTCCCTTGCACGGTAGAGTCCAATCGGATTAGGAAACTTACAAGTTTTGAAAACCAATGGTTTTAGGAAATCTAGGGTTTTTGAAATTCAAATTTTGAATATATGATTTGAAAATCAGTTTTAGTCCCTTATTTAATTTTAATTTGGTAAATTTTTCAACACTTCTATGATTGTAATTTTTTTTAAATTGTTTTAAAATAAATCAACTTACTAATTACTTGGTAGTTTGTTTATCAAAGTAAAAACGTGTTGGCAAATTAAAATTTTGAAATTGAAAATTATTTTTAAAAATGAGAATAATATTTTGTAAAGTGTTATAAAATGTTAGGACAACATGGAGAGGAATGAGCAAATTGCAGATGCCATAGAGATTAGTTCATTAATTAATTTATAATTTATTTATTATTCTTTTATAAGTTGTAATTAGAAATGAGCCAATATGGAGGTTAAATTTAAATGTATGATTTAATTTTAATCTCGCATCATCATATAACATGCCATGTAGATTAGGGATATTCCAATATCAAATTACCATGTAGCATGTACATGCATCATTGTAGATTAATTGATAATGGTTGTTATTTAAATACAATGTAAAATTTATAATGGTTATGATTTTAAATTAGAACGTAAAATTAATAAAGAATTTATAACTTTCATCACGTTTTTCAAATTAATAAAAAAAATATGTTTTTTTTAAAACAACCAAAAATATAATTTTTTTAAAAAACTAAGTGGGAGGGTCATTTACGTTGAAACGTTCTCAAGGTCTCCAATGTAAACTTGATTGTGCCACGAGGAAGGGTTAGAACCGCCCATGGCGGTCCTCACTTGAATGTGCGAAACTTTGGAATCATGTCATTTTGAGTCATCGAGTTGCTTCAGAAGCTAAGACTTCAAAAGGGAGTGGTGGGGCATGGTCGTCCCATTGACGGACTGTTAGTCCATAATAACCTTTAAGAGTCGACGCGTTGCTTAAACACTTAGACTGAAGTACATTGGAATCCTCTCATAGAGGGTATTCAATGGGGCCAGTGTGACGAAAACCATTGGTAATTGGTTAAGCTAGATGTGGAGACATTTGAGCATTAACCAAACGATGGGAGTATCAATGCGATAGGAGATAGGTTGGACTTCATCCCTTGATGAGACAAGCTATCATTTTTTATCATAACATCATGGAGGAAATATATTTTTAATGGATTTTAAAATATTTAGTAATTGCATTATGCATCATAGTTTCCTAAACTATTGAGCAATTATTTCCACCGCTTTATTTATTATTTTAAGTAATTATGTCGTTATACCCACTCTCAACTATTATTAACACGAACAAATTTGACGGTGAAAATTATGTGGATTGGAAATGAAATATTGATATCGTGCCGACTGTACAAAAGTACAAGTTCGTGCTCACTACCCCTTGTCCTCTTTAGCTTATTGCTAAATCGACTTAAGAGGAAAATGATGCTGCGTTCTGATGAGATCGCCAGATGTTACATCTTGGCATCTATGAGCAATGTGTTGTAACAACAACATCAAAACTTTGAGACCGCTG
Source organism: Datisca glomerata (assembly GCA_003255025.1). Classification (NCBI taxonomy): domain Eukaryota; kingdom Viridiplantae; phylum Streptophyta; class Magnoliopsida; order Cucurbitales; family Datiscaceae; genus Datisca; species Datisca glomerata. The sequence goes on along the minus strand of QANY01010497.1, from coordinate 5,595 downwards.
ATATGATGTTAAACATAACCGAAATTTTTAGGGACCAGGATCATCAAGCCAGATAGACAATTGTGCGTAACTTCATGTACTGCAAGATGGAACTTGGAACTCCTATCAGAGAACATATAATATTGATCATAAGTTATCTAAAGGAGATAGAGATCATGGGTGCTGAGGTCGATGGGAAAACTCAAGTGGATATGATCCTAAAGACTTTACTTAGTACTTTTGAGAACTCCAAGCTTAATTATTCGATGAATAAGCTGAACTACTCGCTTCCTGAGCTCATGAAGGAGCTACAAGTTGCTGAGACCCCATTTCTGAAGGGCAAGAGGAAATCTAGAGAGGTTAACTTTACTGAAAGTATGCCTTTTCACTTCTATCTCTAAAAAGAAACAGAGAAGGGATCCAAGAAAACCGAAGAATCAGAAGCCGAGAGCTACCAAAGGCAAGAGAATAGCGAGAGTAGACAAGTTGAAAGACAAGTGTCATCAGTGTGGAGTTGCTGGTCATTGGAAACGTAACTGCCCAGAGTATCTCAAAGGGTTGAGATCTAAAGGTATAGTAATGATTACTGAGGTCTGTTATGTAGATGACTCTACTTTTTCTTAAGATTGTAGAATCTGCAGCTACTAACCACATATGTTGCTCCCTGCAAGCGTTCCGAAGGCTTGACGAGGGCGAGTTCAGCTTCCGCTGGGGAATGAAGCACTAGTATCGGCCGCATTATTGAGAACTTTTAAATTATGTTTTGAGAAACATTTTACTATTTTTTGTGATGTTTATTATGTCCCAAGATTTGGAAAGAATTTTATTTCTATTGGTACATTAATTGAGCAAGGATTTGGTGCTTTTAGAAATGAATGCTTAATTACTATTGCATGAAAGATTAAGAAATTGTATTACGTGAAACCTGTAGTACTCATGATTTGTTACACTGAAGTGAATATCGATTCACATAGGGATAGTAAAAAGTTGAACTATGACTCATCCAATCTAACTTATCTATGGCACTTACGTCTTGGACATATTAGCCTAGACAGGATTAAAAGACTTATGAATGATGGTCCTTTGTAATCTTTAAGTGTGGGTCACTACCCACATGTGAATCCTATATAGAAGGTAAAATGACCAAGAGAACTTTTTCATCAACAGGTGAAAGAGCCACTCAATGTCTCGAACTCATACATAGTGATGTATGTGAGCCATTGAATATCCAAGTAGAGGAGGTTATGAATACTTTGTCACCTTCATTAATGACTACTCACATTTTGATCATGTTTATCTAATGTATCAAAAGTCTGAAACCTTTGAAAAGTTCAAAGAATATAAGGCCTTGGTTGAAAAGCAGTAGAAAAAAAATCAAAACATTACGATCTGATCGTGGTGGAGAGTACTTGCCAGGAAAGTTCGAGGACTTTCTTAAGGAAGAATGTATTCTTTCTCAGCTTATAGCACCTGGTACGCCACGCAGAATTGTGTGTCAGAGAGAAGGAATCGAACTCTGATGGATATGGTTAGATCCTTGATGAGTCACTCATCCCTCCCAGATTCGTTCTGGGGATATGCCTTACTAATAGCCACAATTATTCTGAACCAAGTTCCTTCAAAGGCGGTGCCTAGTACACCATATGAAAGATGGTACGGGCGAAAGTCATTTGTTCACCATTTCAGAATATGGGGTTGTCCAACACATGTTCTAAGACTAAAGATAGGCAAGTTGGCCGGTCGTTCAGAATTGTGCATGTTTGTATGATATCTTACGGGAACGAAGGGGTATATCTTTTACAGTACGACTGATAAGAAAATATTCATTAGCAGGAATGCTCATTTTCTCAAAGAAGATTATATTAAAAAGTGTACAGCCTCAACTCTTCTAGAACGAAAATTTTATTAATGGATTACCCAATTTGTTCGCACACAAAATTAGAATTGTACTTAGTTCACCTAGGAAACATAGATTATAATTGTCTTACCTACGGTACAATAATTACTACAATACAAAATGAAGGTCTTAGAATGTGCATTGGTATGAAAATCAATAAACTAATTAAAAAAGAAAATAAAGCTGCCAAATAAGTTACGCCTCTTAAAGTGATTGTTGTATTTAAGAAACTTGTTTCTTCGTCAAATTCTGATATCAAGGGAAAATTAATATGTTTTGCATTCAATTTTGATTAGTGTTATATTAAGTGCCCGTATCCAAATAATACAGGTTTTGCATTGCACTTTGACAATGTTATATTAAGTGCCCATGTCCAAATCATACAGGTTTTGCATGGAATTTTACATTAAATTTTGCCCATGTCCAGATCATGCCACAAAACTCATGCAAACAAAATTTGAACATATATAAGATAAATTGTTTGCATTGTATAATAAGTGAAACTACACGTCATACAAGCTCATGACAATATAATTCATACATTTATCTTCTCTTGCATATTCAACATCATTAATGCAATAACAATCTATGAAAAAATAATGACAAGCCAAATTTTCTTCACTTTATCATAATAGATCTCATTTATTCCCTTAATTAGCTTCAGGTTTTACTTAAGATCTTCATTTTCTTCCTCGATCAATTTATTCATAAACTCTTCATTTTCTTGTTCCTCTAACTTCAACTTTTTCCTAAGCACACCATTCGCTACTATTTCAAATCCAGGTTCACACCATGCTACAACAATCATCATTTTCATGTTCAATAGAAATTAAAAATGGATTACATAATAAATGGTTAAAAATACAAAGTTATAACAAATTGTCACTAAATATCTAGAGCATCTACAAAACTTTCTCTTAGGGCTCTCATCCGTCCTTAATGTCTTAATCTAAGCAACACTATAACAAAAAAACGCTAAGATAGTGGCTAAAAACTGCTATCGTAGTATTTTCATAGCGTTTTTATAAACACTATATTTTCCAACGTTATTAAAAGTCCGACCCTACCATTGCGTTTTTTCGCCACTATCAAAACACTTTTTATAGCATTTTTTCAATGCTGTTAAAGATCTACCGTAGCATTTTTTCAACGCTTGGCAGACCTACCATAGCATTTTTTCAATGCTATGACAGACTTACCAAGTGTTTTTTCAATGTTATGGTAGACAAATGATTGCATTTATAAACCAATAGTAAAAACTTACTGTAGCATTTTTTAAACGTTGTCAAAGACTTTTCATAGTATTTTTATGTTATATGATGCACAACATCTTGTTATTATAAGTTTTTTCATATTACTTATTCTTGCCATTGTACAAACTTAAAAAATAATATTTTTGACAAAATATCAAAAAATAATAACATCACATAACTTTTGATTTTATTTCTCAAAATTGTTACAATTTATTGTCCTCTAAAAATTATAGTTTCAAATGACAAATACATATTAATTTTTACATAGAACAAGAAAAAGTAATATCCTAAGAGAATGATTAAAATCTAGTAAGGCTCCAAATCTAATTATGAAGCTTCAGAAATCGACTCAAGGCAACATGTAACCCCCTTGCTTCTTCTTGACTTTGTTTTGAAGTATAATCCAGGATCAAAGTAATAATGCTCTTGTTGCCAGTTAAATGTTTATAAAAAGTTCAAGATAACTAAAAACAGACAGCTAAAAATGCTAGTAGCTTGATCTTATCTTTGACAATCTTTAGCTAGACTTTCTTCTGTCCCAGGAAAATGAGTCTAAATAGAAAAATAAATCATAGTGTTAAAATCTATCTAAACATGAAATACGTAAGTGGCATGAACCAAAATGCTCTAACATCAATCACATGAAGTCAGGCCCTAGAACTAAATTTAGCGATAAGCTCTTATTAACTCTGCAAAAAGAAACCCATGATTACTTTTCTCTTGCTATGTGTGTCTCATTGGTTTGTTTCTAAAAGAACCTTTGTGAGCTCAGTCCTAACATATAACTCTGTCTCATTAAAAGGAGCAACCTTAAATATCTTAAAAATATAAAGATGAGAATATTAAAAGTCCAAGTGTAATATAAGGGGGAAATGAATTAACCTAAGGGGGGATGTATGAAGTACATTTACCAGTGTGTCTATGTTATTGTCACAACAATATAAACATATAATCCAGGTAAAAAGTCTCTCAAAATCAGTGACTTGCATACTATAAGATATTTGCTGCCAATTGCTTTAGAGTCTGACATAAATTTCAGCTAAAACACCCAAGAATTATGATATATAAGAACATCTAGCCAACTATACCTTCAATTTGTGATTTATACAGCTGAATGAATATCTATGCAACATCTACGCTGTAAAAAAAGAGTCATTTATGTTATGAATACTTAAGATTGAAAAAGAAATAATAACTATAAGTCAGTCCAATAATCTAATAACCTAAATGTCAAAAATATAAGACGATGCACATTTTACATTTCAGAATCAAGCAAAAACGAGGTGAAAAAGTATAGTATAATTGCAAACAAACTAATGAGAGTTGAGGTTTTTTGCAACAAAATGATGCTTTGCTCTATTAAAAGAAGAAAATTTTACCTTCTCAGCTTCTTTATGAAATTTCTCCAAAAAGCTTTGATGGTCTGAATCTAATATCCTCCATAAATTCTAAATACCCAGCTTCTTAAGAAACTTCAAATTTCTAAATCTTCTTCCCATATTTGTCAACAAAACCTAAGACTTCTCCACCATACACCAAGGTAGAAACATTTGGGAAAGATCCACAAAGAAGAGAAACAAAGCCATAATACAAATCCATTACAGGTAACCTAGATTGGGTCTCTGACGAAATGGGTGTCTCTCTGCTCTACCTGTTAACAAAGAACACATAATAAAGTCTATCTCCAATGCAACCTTGTGTTCTAGATAACCCATTTACAGCCCCATCAAAATATAGAGAAAAGCTCTTATTATACACAAGAATCTCCAACTTTCAATAGAATCCAAATTAAATCCTAGCAATTCATCATAAAAAAGTTTCTAAATTTTCATAGAAAACACAAAATATAGATCCGAAAGTAAGAATCTAGAAACTAGTAGATCAAGTTCTTTGATGGACTTTTCAGATACACAAAGTTGAGCAGAAGTGGTAAATTTAGATCAACATAACATTACAAACTGGTCTACGAGGAGCTTTTCCACAACCAAGAGCTAGGTAGATCTCATCAATACGAAGTCTAATATTAATTGAACAAAAGATATTTATCAAAAAATAGATCGTAGATCCCATCAATGGTGATTTTTAAGCTCAACAACTTAACATGTGAATATGGTTTGTCACCTGACAATTTAAAGATCAGTGAGATCAAGCATCAAATCTAATATTTTATACTAAGGAAACAACACTAAAGACAAACCCTAGGAACTAGCTCAAGCCATGCCCACCATTCCTCCTCCAACTATATGATGAATTTTATCTGTAAAGTTCTGATTAAAGCTAACATTTCAAAAAAGTAAAAAAAAATTGATAGGACAGAAGGAAATAAATTGTACAAATTGAGAGAATAGTATTACATAGTTAGGCTGGCGATTAGTGGAATTAGATCATTTAGCAGCAGCATCAGCACATAAATTTCTTTTGGAAACTTTTAATCTGCATACATTTGCAGCAAGGTTTCTGCTAATA